>CM019922.1:7104786-7293456 GCA_009764595.1 Geothlypis trichas
CTCTGCTCACACCAGGTGGGGAATTATTGCACTGGGGTCCATCATCCCTCCCGGGACATCTGCTCCCAGGTGAGTTTGGCCTGGGGATTCCACTCCAAGTCCTGACACCTTTCCTTTCCCTGGATTTAAACGTGATTTCTGGTGGGATCAAGTGGCATTTCCAGGAGATGGGAAGAGGAGGAGTGGAGGGACCAAACCCAACCTGTGCAAGAGTTTCTGGGGTGTGTTTTCATCCCACGGGGCAAGGTGGGTTTGGAAAGGCTGAGATCTCATCATTTTTGAGGCTGAAGAGGTAAAATTTTAAGGTAAAAATGTCCTGGCCGTGATCAATGGACACCAGAGAACTTAGAGGCTTTAGAAGGGGAACAGAGAATGACCAGGACAGGGGGAAATAAGGGTGATGGTACCTGGGGAATAATGGTGATGGTACCTGGGGGAATAACACCTGATGGTACCTGGGGAAATAATGGTGATGGTACCTGGGGAAATAATGGTGATGGTACCTGGGGGAATAATGGTGATGGCACCTGGGGAATAATGGTGATGGTACTGAGGAAATAATGGTGATGGTACCTGGGGAAATAATGGTGATGGCACCTGGGGAAATAATGGTGATGGTACCTGGGGAATAATGGTGATGGTACCTGGGGAATAATGGTGATGGCACCTGGGGAAATAATGGTGATGGCACCTGGGGAAATAATGGTGATGGTACCTGGGGGAATAATGGTGATGGTACCTGGGGAATAACACCTGATGGCACCTGGGGAAATAAAGGTGATGGTACCTGGGGGAATAACACCTGATGGCACCTGGGGAAATAAAGGTGATGGTACCTGGGGGAATAACACCTGATGGCACCTGGGGGAATAATGGTGATGGTACCTGGGGGAATAACACCTGATGGCACCTGGGGGAATAATGGTGATGGTACCTGGGGGAATAACACCTGATGGCACCTGGGGGAATAATGGTGATGGCACCTGGGGAATAATGGTGATGGCACCTGGGGGAATAACACCTGATGGCACCTGAGGGCAGCCTGCAAGGAACATGGAGAGGGATTTTCCCAGTTCAGGACGAGGGGAATGGTTTCACACTGACAGACAGGATGTTTGGGTGGCATTTTGGGCAGGAATTCCTCCCTGCCCAGAGGAGCTGTGGCTGCCCCAGCCCTGGAAGTGCCCAAGGTTGGATGAAGCTGAAACACAAAGTGGGGACTCAAACTGAGGCACTTTTATCTTTTTTGGAGCAATTTCTGAGGAAGGATTCCCTGGCAGGGGCAGGAGAGCCCTTCCCTGTGGATTTCCAGCCCCTGGCATCAGGATGGAGAGGAGCTGCTCCCAATGCCTTTGTGATGGCCCAGATCCATCAGCAGGGCTCTGCTCCCTGCAGGGCTGTGATGGATCTCCCAGTCCCAGGGCACAGCAACCCATCCATATTCCCTGAGCAGCTCCTGCTGAGATAATCCTTCAGCTCCCTGCCCATCCATCCCAATAAACCCCGGGGAAAATAATAAACTTACAGCTCTATTGGGATTTCACAAGGGAAAATAATAAACTTACAGATCTATTGGGATTTCACAAGGGAAAATAATAAACTTACAGCTCTATTGGGATTTCACAAGGGATGTGCTCACAAGGAGATAAATGACAACTTCCCAGTCTGGAGCATCCATTCCTCAGGGTGGAGGGATGAGCTCCTGGGTGGGACAGGGAAATGCATCAGGGAGATGGAGATGAAAAATCCAAATGGCCAGGGCTGAGCTGGGATTTGCTATTTTCGGGGTCCCCAGGATGAATTGAGAATCCGACTCTATGTTCTTAGAAGGTTAATTTATTATTTTATGGTATTATATTATATTATATTATAACATAACACTGCATTATACTGTATTACATTTCTTTATATTACATTATGTTATGTTATATTATACTATATTATAATTAATTTTTGGTGTTTGAGGTCCACCAAATATATAATATTATATTAATTTTATTATATTAATTATATATTGTAGTATATAAATTTTATTATATTAATTATAGATTATATTAATTATATATTATATTATATTAATATTATATTATATTATATACATTACATTACATTACATTACATTATATTATATTATATTATATTATATTATATTATTATATATATTATATAAATATATAATAATATAATATATCATATTATAATATATTATATTATATTTTATATTATGCTATACTAAAACTACACTAAAGAATTGAGAAAGGATACAGACAGAAATCTTAACAAGACACTAAAGAAAAACTCACAACTCCTTCCAGAATCCTGACACAGCCTGACTGTGATTGTTCAATAATTAAGAACAATTCACATGCTGGATAAACAATCGAGCTGCCAGGAGAACTGGACACCCCCAGTTTGTGGGTGGATATCAATGCTGGCACCCCCAGTTTGTGTCAGGATCAATACTGGCACCCCAGTTTGAGTGGGGATCAATGCTGGCACCCCCAGTTTGTGGGTGGGTGTCAATGCTGACAGGATGGGCCAGGCTGGGAATTCAGAGTTTTGCTCTTGCACAAAACCATAAATAATTCACCATCAGATTCCAGAGAGCTCAGACTGAGCCCTTTGCCAATGCAGAGCTCAGAGATTTTAAAGTAACTGCTGAGTCCAGTAATAAATTTTAGAGGGAGAAGTCGCTGACCTTTGGAACAAAATTCAACTCCTACATCTGTTGAATTCCTTTCCAAGGTTTTCCGTGCCTAAAAAGTCTGCAGGATGGAAAAGTTTAACTCAGAGAAGAGTTTTGTTCAGCAGGGCAAGTGATGGAGCTGACGAGCAGCTGCCCCTCCTGCAGACAGAGATGGGTGTGCAGGAAGCAGCCTGGAAATAAACAAGGAGAAACAAGGAGGAATAAAGAGAAAGAAGGAGAAATAAGGAGAAACAAGGAGAAATAAGGAGACATTTATCCAGAAGTCCTTCAAAGTAGCAGCAGCTTCTCCTTGTGTTGTTCCAGGCTGCAGGCACACTGCTGACCCGTGCAGGCCAGCTCATAAAAATAAACTTGTGGTCTGAAAAAGTGCCAAAGCTCCCTCCCAGTCTGCCCCAGCAGAGCCCTTGGCTGTTGTGCTTGCAGACACATCCATACATCACTGCCTGTCCTTTCATCAGGGCTGCAGGGCCTCGTTAGCAGTCCCTCATTTCGTGCAATTTGCAGAAAAACGCCAGGTTTAGGCTACGAGCAGGACAAGAACATTTATTTTTTTTCCTCCCCCTGTGTTCTTTTCACTGGTGCCTGTCCAAGTGCAGCTCCCAGCCCCATGCCTGCTCATCTGGAACACATCAGGCTGCTGAGGAGCTCGGCTCCATGGGGAAAAGCTGCCCAGAAAGGCCCTGCTGGAGTCACTCATTCACAGAAATCCCTCCCAAAGCTCCTCCTGGCTCAGCACCATCCCCTGAGGCTCATCCCACACCCCTGGATGTGGAATGAGGCAGCCAGGAAACGAGGAATTCCTTTCCCTTTCTTTGACAGGCTCAGCCTGAGCTCTCGGTACCAAGTTCAGCTCAGATCCTTTGGAAAGGGCCCACCTGTGATGCCAAGAATAATTCTAGGTTTGTGGTAGAGGAAAAAACAGAAAACCAACACTAATTAGGTTTATTAAGACTCCTGCTTCTTACAGCACTTACGGGAGATCATTTGCAGTTGGCCAGGGGAAAATTTTGGGCTCTAAAGAACGAAGGGCAGCTTTAGGATGCATTAGTGCACCCTGCAAAGCACTGGGAAAGGCTGGAGCCTCTGCTGGAGTCAGGTATTGATCCAGAGCTGACACACAACAGCCTCACTGTCCTTGCATCAGGGGGCAGCTGTTGAGTTTTGGTTGTGAATCCTCCCTTTCAGCCAGTTTAGGATTTGTCTGCTTCTAGCAAAATCACTGGGAAAAAAAAATAAATAAGAAAGCAAGCAAAGCACAGCCTGACTAAGCAAATGTTCTCCCCGCTGTGATGGCAGCATCCACAACAAATTCAGGGGGAAAAATACAATAATCACAAGCAAAGCAAACTCCAGGGTCTCTGCAAAAGCTGTTTTCTAATAAAACATCATCCCCTCAGGAAATTAATTTGTATGCTTAATTGGTTCAGAGAAATAATCTTCAGCAGGATCCCTTAAGGACTTTGCCTTAATCTTCCTTTATTTCCCCACGTTTGCTGCTAGGACCTGGAACAGCTCCTGGAATTTGTGGGGATCCATGCGTGGCAGAATTCCCATTTCCTTTGGGACCACTCTGGCCCTGCTCACCTTGTGGGATGGGTGTGCAGCGTGTCCTTTGCAGGGGACACAGCAATCCTGCATCTCTGGCCCTGCTCCATCCCCTGCAGGAGCTGGCTGTGCTGCCAGGGCCCTGCTGCCAGCTGGGAGCACTGCCAAGCCCCTGTGCCCTTCTTGCCTGGTGCCAGCATGTGCCAGGCTGCTGATGGCTCATCCCAGGCTCAGCTCACAGGGAATTCCAGGCTGCCACCAGCAGGGATCCTTTGCTTTGCTGGGCTGGCCTCCATCCCTTTGCTCAGAGGTCAGAAACCTCCAAAAAGTGGCTGCAGCCCCCCCAGGTTGGGCTCTGCCTGTGGATAAACCCAGCCTGGGAAATTCCTGAGCTCTGGATAAACCCAGCCTGGGAAATTCCTGAGCTCTGGATAAACCCAGCCTGGGGAAATTCCTGAGCTCTGGATAAACCCAGCCTGGGAAATTCCAGAGCTCTGGATAAACCCAGCCTGGGGAAATTCCTGAGCTCTGGATAAACCCAGCCTGGGGAAATTCCTGACCTTCAGTTTGGCTGGATAAATCGCACTGATGAAATGGTGAAATTCCACAGCTCCAGTTTGGATGGACAAACCCAGCCTGGTGAAATTCCAGAGCTCCAGCTTGGCTCAATGAACCCATTCTGGTGAAATTCCTGAGCTCTGGATAAACCACCCTGGTGAAATTCCAGAGCTCAGTTTGGCTGGACAAACCCAGCCTGGTGAAATTCCACAGCTCCAGTCTGGCTGGATAAACCACCCTGGTGAAATGGTGAAATTCCAGAGCTCCAGTTTGGCTCAATGAACCCATTTTGGTGAAACAGTGACATTCCAGAGCCTCAGGTTTGGCTGGACAAACCACCCTGGTGAAATTCCACAGCTCCAGTTTGGCTGGATAAATTACCCTGGTGAAATGGTGAAATTCCAGAGCTCCAGTTTGTCCCAATAAAACCACCCTGGTGAAATTGCAGAGCTCTGGATAAACCACCCTGGTGAAATGGTGAAATTCCAGAGCCCCAGTTTGGCTCAATGAACCCATTTTGGTGAAACAGTGAAATTGCAGAGCCCCAGTCTGGCTGGGAGCTGTCCCAGGGAGCAGCAGGTACCAGATCATTCCCAAGGGGTCAATCCCTTCCTTGCCTGGGATTCTGGAGTTTAGGTCCTGCCAGAGGAGCCTCTGCTGAGTTCTGGCTTTTCCCAGCTCCTACAGGATGAGTTTTACTTCAGGAATCGCTGGGAATTATGGAACAAAAGCAGATTTTGGTGCAAACTCCACAGAGTTTTTCTGAAGTGCTGCAGATTCAGAAATTATCAATTCTGTTATCAGCAGAGCAGCTCCCTCCTCCTCAGATCCCAGGGTTCTTATTTAGGCTCAGCTTTGTCTCATTCCCTTCTCCAGAACATAATCCCCCTGCACCTCCATCAGAACAGCAAGTCTGGCTTTTATTAAATTATATAAAAACAAGAAGCTTTTATTTCTTTCACATTTTTTAGAGGATTGTTCATAGCCCACACAGCATCTGTTGGAGAGCGAGATGAAGTCACAGAAATTCCCTTTATCACCGGGAAACTGGGTGATGCTCACGAGGGAATAAAAGCTCACCCTGAGAAAAGTGACTGGGAAAAGCTGCTCCTTGATTTCTGCTCTGCTGGAGCCACAGCAAGGGCTGCTGGCTTTGGGGGAATCGTTTGTGACAGCAAACACCAGCTCTGACAGACCCGAGTGCAGCTTCCTGCAGCTCCTCACGTGCTCACAGCAGATTTCAGCTCCTGAAAAAGAAAAGGTGGAAAAGGGAGCAGAGAAAGCAAAGGTGATTCCAGCTCGCAGGATTTGGGAGAGAATCCCAGAGCATGCAGGACACGTTTCATCTGCACCACAGCTGGCCTCCTTCTCCTATTTATAGGTCAAGAAAATAACATTTTGGAATCCAGGAGTTGAGGCAGTTGCCAGGGGAAACTCGATATTCTAGAGGGAAAATTGTTCTTACATTTGCAAAACTTGGGGGTTTCTGTAACAGCTAAATGTAAACCAAATGTGACATAAGGAGGAGGAGGAGGAGGAAAGAGTGGGTGGAAGAATGGGAAGATGAAGCAGAAAGCCAGCTCAGGGTTTGGTGTGGAGTCCTGGATGAGTTTTGTCCCTTTCCAGGAGGAATTGTGCACCCTGAGCTCTCAGGGCACGCTGGCAGCTCTGTGCTCCAGGGCAGGACTCTGCTGTTGTGAGGCACAGCAATGGCAAAACCACAGCAAGGCTGAGGAATGGGGCTGCTCCAGGTCGAGGTTCTCCAGCTGGGCTGGGTTTCTGAGCACCCAGGGCTCATTTGCAGCAGCTCTGCGGGCAGGCTGAGCCCAGGCTGCTGCTGCAGAGCCTGCACAGACTGAACAGCCAAATTCAGGGGAGCAGAGCTCACCCCACCCTCCCTCATGGGCAGCTCTGTCCTGAATCCAGCTCAGGAAATGCTGGCACTGCTCCTCACAGCATCACTGCTTTGGGGGTTGTTGGGTTTTTTGGGTTTTTTTCCAAACAGAAGAAAATGGATTTTTTACAAAGAACAGATGAGAACCAGACAATGTTTGTGCACCCACACACAGCACACAGGCACTGAGCTGCTCTGGACAGGAGAGGAGTGGAAAATCCATGTCAAGGCACAACAATTGTCTGCTCCTTGCAGGTGTGTGCCAAAGCCAGCAGGGCAGGAGGGAGGGATGGCTTCAGTGCCCACCAGGAACTCCACAGGCTGCCCCAGCCTTGCCTGGCTCCCTCTGAAACAGCAGCAGCAGCCCCGGTGTGGCTGTGCAGGACCAAAACCTGGCCAGGGCTATCCTTGTGTCCCAGAGCTGTCCCTGTGTCCCAAAGCTGTCCCTGTGTGTCCCAAAGCTGTCCCTGTGTCCCAGAGCTGATCCTGTGTCCCAAAGCTGTTCCTGTATCCCAGAGCTGTTCTGTTCTGTGTCCCAGAGCTGTTCGTTTATCCCAGAGCTGTCCCTGTGTCCCAGAGCTGTTTCTGTTCCTTTATCCCAGAGCTGTCCCTGTGTCCCAGAGCTGTTTCTGTCCCTGTGTCCCAAAGCTGTTTCTGTTCCTTTATCCCAGAGCTGTCCCTGTGTCCCAGAGCTGTCCCTATATCCCAGAGCTGTCCCCGTGTCCCAGAGCTGTCCCCGTGTCCCAGAGCTGTCCCCATGGCTCAGAGCCTGGGGCTGGCACAGCCTCTGCCCGAGGCAGGACAGGATTTTCCATTCTGTCCCTGTGTCCATCGATCTCTCCCAGCTCTGGGGCTGTTGCTGGCCGCGGGGGGATCGATCAGGATCGATGAGGATGGGCAGGGGTCAGGGGCTGCCATCCCCTGCTCTGCCCGGCCCTGCTCACGTGGGCTGGGAGCTGTGCCCTGCTGGAGCCCGGGCTGGGCTGGCACTGCCACCTCCCTGGCAGGGGACAGTCCCCACAGCTCTGACAGCAGCTGAGCCAGGCTTTGGCTGATGCCTGAGCTTTTCAGCCTCTGTGCTTTCCGGGTTCTGCACTGCATTCTGAACAGCTTCGTGGTTTCTGTTTTCCAGGTTCTGCACTCCATTCTGAGCAGTTTTCTGGTTTCTGCTTCTCAGGTTCTGTACTTCATTCTGAGCAGTTTTCTGGTTTCTGTTTTCCAGATTCTGTACTCCATTCTGAGCAGTTTTCTGGTTTCTCTTTTCCAGGTTCTGTACTCCATTCTGAGCAGTTTTCTGGTTTCTGCTTCTCAGGTTCTGTACTTCATTCTGAGCAGTTTTCTGCTTTCTATTTTCCAGGTTCTGTGCTTCATTCTGAGCAGTTTTCTGGTTTCTCTTTTCCAGGTTCTGTACTCCATTCTGAGCAGTTTTCTGCTTTCTATTTTCCAGGTTCTGTGCTTCATTCTGAGCAGTTTTCTGGTTTCTCCTCTCCAGGTTCTGTACTGCATTCTGAGCAGCTTTGTGGTTTCTGTTTTCCAGGTTCTGTACTGCATTCTGAGTAGTTTTCAGGTCTCTCTTTTCCAGGTTCTTCACTTCATTCTGAGCAGTTCTCTGGTCTCTATTTTCCAGGTTCTGTACTCCATTCTGAGCACTTTTCCGGTTTCTGTTTTCCAGGTTCTGTACTGCATTCTGAGCAGTTTTCAGGTTTCTGTTTTCCAGGTTCTGCACTCCATTCTGAGCTCTGCTGGAACGCTGACAGCTCTCCTCACTTTTTGGGCAGAATAAATCCTTCTGGGCCTGGGAACAAGTTCATCATCACAGCCCCAGGCCCAAAAAGGACAAAGAAAAGTGAATCAAAGGGAGGAGCAAACAGGGCAATGGGACTTCATCACTTCAAGCTGTAATTGGACAATTAAACCCTGATATGCAAATGGACCTGTGGTGGTGTTCACAGGGGTCTGAGGATGAGAGAAGAGACGAGGATTTGACTCCATGTTTCAGAAGGCTGATTTATTATTTTATGATTTATATTATATTAAAACTATACTAAAAGAATAGAAGAAAGGATTTCATCAGAAGGCTGGCTAAGAATAGAAAAGGAAAGAAATGATAACAAAGGCTTGAGTCTCGGATGGAGAGTCTGAGCCAGCTGGGCTGTGATTGGCCATTAATTAGAAACATCCGCATGAGCCAAATCACAGATTCACCTGTTTCATCCCACAGCAGCAGATAATCATTGCTTACATTTTGTTCCTGAGGCCTCTCAGCTTCTCAGGAGGATAAAAATCCTAAGGAAAGGATTTTTCATAAAATGTGTCTGTGACATAGACTGAGCTTAGATCTGCCCAACAATCTCGTGGCTGTGCCCATCAAGGGCAGACATTAATTCGGGCAGGGTTGTGGGGACAGAGCCCCAGGAGCTGCTGCTGCACCCTCAGCTGCTGCTCTGACATGGGAGATGCTGAGGGTTTCCCATTTCCCTCTCCATAACGCTCCCCTGCCTGCTGCAATTGATGTGTTGTAGGAATTGGTGCCAATTGTGACATTCCCCATCCTCACCACGGGGGTGAAGTGCCTTCAGTGTCAGAACATCCTGTTGTGATGTTTGCAGAGCGCTTGGAGGGGCTCCCTTCAGGAGGCTGTCTCAAAATGGGATTTGTTTTCTCAACATCGCAATCATCTGAACAATTTTGACAGTCTGGAGATTGTTGTGGTGGAGTTTGGAAACTTTCTCACTCCCTTCATGCACGGAAATGTGAAGGTTTTAATTGCTGCCTTTCCAAAGAAAGGAAAAATCAGCTTTCCCCACCTCCTTCCCCTCCCATCTGAAGGTAACTGCATCAAAAAACATTTCTTGCTTCAAATTTGTTTGCTGTCCTCTCCTGCTAATGATGTTTTCCTCCCCGTGTCTCACACCATTTATGTGAACAAATTAATGTCTGGAGCTCCCAAGATGCAAAAAAAAAAAAAAAGAAGAGGCAAATAAAATATTTGACAGCTGGGAAGCCAAGAGATTAACGGGGAGATTTTGGTACCTAAAGCCAGGTAAGGATGAGATGCTGTTTATAAGGCACCAAGGTCACAAAGATTGCATCTTCAGGCACCAAAAGAGCTCTGTAATCTGCCTGTGACCTGCACAGAAATCCAGAATAAGGCTGAAAGCAAATCTTTCAAAAATTCTTCAGAGGTGAAACCACCTCTGCTCATGGCAGCTGGATGGAATATTTCCCCTTGGAGGCAGGAGAGCAGGGAGCAGAGCCTGGGGTGTCTGGAGTGCTTCCCACAGGGATTCCATCCCCCAGGGATTCCATCCCCCCCAGACCCCGCACACGCTGGCAGGGGCGTTTGGTGATGCTGATAAATATTTGGGATAGAAAATCCCAGCTTGAGCCCCTCACTCGCTCAATGTTCCATCCCATGTTTAGGAAAATCCCTTCTGAGTCCCTTTTGGGAGGCAGCAGCCCGGATTGCCTGGGTTTGGTTCCCAGATTTTGCCTGGACAGTAATTTGTCTCCAGATGCTGCTGAGATTTTGAACGGGGATTTTAGGGAGCAGGGAGGATTTCCCCAGGTCACCCTTTCTGGCTGTAAATGAGGATCTCCCCCTTTCAAGGCTCTCATTTCAATGTGTCTCACTTCCTTCGTTTTTCCTGGAAGAAAAATTCTCATTGTAGGCCGCTGCTGGAAAACCCAGCAGATTGGGGACTTGCACAAATGCCATTTATTTCCCTTTATGCAGAAAACAACAGAACTGCTGTGGGGAGCTGGGTCCCATTACTCAGCTCTCTGCGTGGTGTTGGGCTTGATTTAAGTGGCAGAACCCTTAATTAGGGCTCTGAGCAGGCCCCTAATGGAGCAGCTGGGGGAGAAACATTTGTCTGATCAAAGCAAACAGAATTGGATTCCTTTCCCTGAGGGAGCAGGGAGGGAAAGGGGAGGACAGAGGGAAGACACCGAGTCCAGCAGGACACAGCTGGGTTTTCCCTCTGGTGACCTCTCTGTCTTTGCAAACATCTGCCTCAGCAGCTCCAGATGCAGAGGAGCAGCTGCAAGGGGGGAGAAGAAATGGAAAAGCTGCGTCCAACCTGGGCTGCTGGTCCCCATAACAGCAAAAAAAAAGGGTTTATTTCAGAGAAAAAAAGCTGTGAAAGAGCTCAGAGGGAAATCTCAGCAATGACATTATCCTGGTCATTCACAGAGGCCACATTCTGCAACGTTCAAAGCTTCTGCTCAAAAAGGCTTTTTGAAAATGGATATTTTAATACAACCTGTGAAGCTTTAGTGTTGTCTCTGCAGAGGGTCTGCAGCTCCCCTCCATGCAGGAAAAACTCTCCCTTGCTGCAGTACTGAGGAGAACAAGGTGCAGATTGTGGAAGGCTTTGGATGCTGAACCCCTCTGCATGGGATGGAGATGAAATTTATGTTAAAAAAAATTGTTTTATGGGGAAATTGTGTGCTGGGCCCAGCCCCAGTGCCTGGGACAGGGAAAATCACCATCTGAGGGCAATGGGGGCATTTATTGATGTATTTCCAAGGAGGTATCATGGTGACCATCCCCAAAAATCAGTGATCTCTACTCCTGGTGGAATTTTATTCCCTGCAGCCACACAGTTTGTGCTTCAGCTGTGGGAAGGGACAATCCCAGGGCTGAAGGCATCTCAACGTCTGGCTGTAGAGCAGCTGAAAATTTGAGGGTTTTTAGCCCCAAAGAGCCTTTGAGACACCAGGGATGGGGGCAGCAGAGGTTTGGTGTAAATTACAGAGTGAGCAATGCCAGGAGGGGCTGGGAGCACAGGGCAGCTGCCAGAGCATCACTGGGATTAGTGGGAAAAGGGCTGGTTGTGTTCCTGAAGGTTGTGTGTGAAGTTGTTGTGGGCAGGATGAGCTGAGGAGAGCAGCTGGGTGTCCCCAGGAGCCCAGGGAACAATGTCAACAGCCCTGTTTGCTTTGCCAGGGCCTGTACACAGCAAATTAAAATCAAATATTGGTTCTGCAGCAGGGACTCCGAAGGGGAGAGGGGTTTTTTGCCTGATAAATAGCTGGGTTGGTGTGGGGATTCATCTCAGGCTCCACACAAACAAACACAAACTCAATATTTGCCCATCTGGGATGGGCTGACCCTGGCTGGGGGAGATCCCTCCCCATTTGCTGTCATGGGCAAAACAGCCTCCACTTGGGGGAAATTAATTTAATTTATGACCAATCCCATCAGAATAAATAAAACCCCATCCTAAAACACCTTCCCTCCCTTCCAGGCTCAGTTTTACTCCCATTTTTCTGAACTTCCTCTCCCTCACCAGCCTGGGGGCACAGAGAATGGGGCTGAGCTCAGTTTTTCCCACCTTGCTTCTTTAGCAATCCCTGTTTTCCTTTTCTCTAAGTGAATAAAAAACACCCAACCCAACAAATACCCAGAAAAATAGAAGATCTGCAAAGAAACGGGCTGGAATTTAAGGACAAGACCTTGGAAAGGGAATCTGATGCCCTAAAAGTGAATTCCTGCTTTTCCTTTCCCAAAGATCCCAAGATTCCACCCTGTGGAATCAGAATAAATAAAACTTCATCCTAAAACACCTCAGAATAAATAAAACCTTATCTTAAAACACCTTCCCTCCCTTCCAGGCTCAGTTTTACTCCCATTTTTCTGAACCTCCTCTCCCCCAGCAGTTTGGGGGCACAGAGAATGGGGTTGAGCTCAGTTTTTCCCACCTTGCTTCTTTAGCAATCCCTGTTTTCCTTTTCTCTAAGTGAATAAAAAACACCCAACCCAACAAATACCCAGAAAAATAGAAGATCTGCAAAGAAACGGGCTGGAATTTAAGGACAAGACCTTGGAAAGGGAATCTGCTGCCCTAAAAGTGAATTCCTGCTTTTCCCTTCCCAAAGATCCCAAGATTCCACCCTGGGGAATCAGAATAAATAAAACCTCCTCTTAAAACACCTCAGAATAAATAAAACCTTATCTTAAAACACCTTCCCTCCCTTCCAGGCTCAGTTTTACTCCCATTTTTCTGAACCTCCTCTCCCCCAGCAGTTTGGGGGCACAGAGAATGGGCTTGGGCTCAGCTTTTCCCACCTTGCTCCTTCAAGAATCCCTGTTTTCCTTTTCTCAACATGAATAAAAAACACCCAACCCAACAATACCCAGAAAAATGGAAGATCTGCAAAGAAACGGGCTGGAATTTAATGACAAGACCTTGGAAAGGGAATCTGCTGCCCTAAAAGTGAATTCCTGCTTTTCCCTTCCCAAAATCCCAAAGATCCCACCCTGGGGGTCCCTCCTCACCCCCTGCACACGGACACACAGACACAAAATCTCCTTTTCCAGCTGCCTTTGGGACACAAACTCTGCCAATTAGCCCGAGTTTCGTGGGGGAAACAGAAAGTGAAAATATTCCAGCAGATCCTCATGTGGCCAGAGCCTCGCTGGGCTCAGCACTCCCAGCCCTGCAGGTTGGTTTGGAGCTGGGCCTCCCTTTCCTCCTGCTCTGCCTCGCTGGGTTCAGCACTCCCAGCCCTGCAGGTTGGTTTGGAGCTGGGCCTCCCTTTCCTCCTGCTCTGCCTCGCTGCAGCTGGGCTGGTTTTGGCTTTTCTGAGACACAGATCTGGGCATTGCTGTTACAAAGGACAAATCTGCAGTGGGGGTGTTGGTCTGGTGAACAGCCCCGTGCTGAGCATCCCCCATTCCCTCAAACCCATGTGAAAAACGCCAATCGCTTGGTTTTAAATGTTTGGAAGTTTAATGGTAATAGAATGGTTGTAAAAAACAGTAATACAATTAGAGTAATAACGATTTGGACAAATTGAATGAGGACAATAAATACAAAGAGTTACAGACAGTCTGGGTGCCTTTTCTGGGTAAAACAAGCCTGAAAAAGGCCCCACGTGAACAGAGGATTAACCCTTAAAAACAACAGCCTGTTGAATATTCATACAGCTCATCCATGATGCAGAAATTCCATTCAAACACAGGATTCTGGCTGGTCATCCTCAACTTCTTCCTTCTAATCCATCAGCACCTTCGAGGCAGGAAGAAGTTCATTTCTTCTGATAATGGAGCAATAAATTCCCTTTCTCTGAAAGATTCAGGTGTCCTGTGGCTGCTGTCTCACTGCAAATCCTTTCTTTAATAAAAGTATCTTACATAGCGTGGTTTTTATTTTAACATTTTGTTTTTGTAACCTAAAAAAATAATAATAATTCTTTAATTATTATATAACTATTATTATAATAGTTTTATAATAATAATAATTATGTAACTATTATATAACTATAATAATAATTATAGAATTATTATTATATTATAATTATTATATATTTAATTATTATAAAACTTTAATTCTCTAAAGTACTATATTTAACACAGTACTTAAGAGAATTAATACAGCATTATTTTCTAACACAACACATATAATATTCAATTTAATATTTGCAAAAAGCCAATCATAAAATACACTCATTTTTCACACCCAGGAGCACAGGGAGCAGGGCCTGCTCTGCCTCCCCACGGGGTTTTGGGACCAGTAATGCTCATTTCAGAATTTAACATAAGCCTGAAGGTCGCTTGTTTGCCCTTTCCAGCCAGAAAATTGCAGTTGGCAGCTCTGGCTCCTGGCAGGAATCTGTGCAGATCCAAATGGGAGGCCTGCAATGGGAATTGTTCCCAAATATTTGGGGTTTCATCACAACCGAGGTCAGGGAAGTGTGCACAGAGGAAATTCTGCTCCATATTCACTGGGAAATGAGGAATCACCCTCCAAAATGTGCCATGGCTGGATAAAAATAGGAGTTGAATGGAAGATTAAATTCATGGAAGCTGAGATTTGAATGCAGCAAATTTTAAAACCCCCCATGTCAATTAAAACATAAAATAAAATATATTTCTTTAAAAACAGCTCTCTCAGGGCAGCACAATTTACACAGAGCTTGTGCTGGACCATGAAGTGGAAGTGTTCCTGCCTGGTTTGTCAATTGGAGGAATAAATGGAGTTGAACACTAACAGAACTCTCCAAAGGGCATTTTGAAACCAGGAGGGGAAGGGAAATGGAACAGAAACCCACAAACAGGAGGAGAAACAGGAGAAATGGCAGTGGAGCTTGAGCAGCCACACGGTGAGAGGGGATCCTGGGGAAAAATACCCCAAATATTCAAAATGAGAATGCTGCTGACCTGTTTCCAGCAATTGCTCCATGAGAAAATTCACATTCTCTCATGAGCTGAGTGAGCCCCCTGTACTATCCTGGAACCACTAATTCAAGGGGAATTAAAAGTTCTGGATGGTGAATTTTGCTCTCTCAGGAGGTCCCTTGGATGTGTGATGGCTTGCAAATATTGAAATAAATGTGCCTTTTGGAAATCAAAAATTACTCTCTGTCTGTCGAGTTAATCATGAGCTATCTCTCAAAATTAATCAACTTTTTATTTTATCCTTGTGCAGAGGCACAGTCTGGAAAGTGCTTGGGGAAAACCAGAGTTGCATGAGGGGGAAAAGGAGTAAATCAGTAAATCCATGTGGATCCCTGAGTGCAGGGAATCCAGGCAGAACTTCTGCCAATGCATGAATGCACCGTTTGTGATGGGAAATAAAACCCTTGTAAATAAAAAAATGAATGTGCAAAGCACTGAAAAGTCAGGTTTTTGAGAAGTCCCACTCTGCCATTATTTGGAAAGCCCACAATGAGGTTGTGCACAATGTGTCGTTTATTGGGATGATTTTTCCTGATGGTGCAGTTTGGAAAGGGGGAGAATGATGTGGGAATGAGAGCTGGAGGCAGCTTGGAGAGGGGAAAATGAGACCAGCACCCTTTCTCCTCACCCCTCTGCTGACCAGGGCAATGCAACTCCTCTTTTTGCCCAAATGTTGGGACTGTGAATCTGCTAAAAGCCTGAGCTATAATCTCATGACCCAGGTGGGGCAGAAAATGGAGTTATTTTTGCTCTGAAAAAATAACTTTCCTTTCCTACCCTTTGTGTGGGCACAGGCACGAGGGAGGCTCTGCCTGCAGCTCTGCATATGCAGATTTACTGCTGTTAATTATTTATAGGTCACCAGGAGTGTACGTGGAGCGTCAGACACACAAAAACCAGGCTGGCACCTCCTGCGAGCTGCTTCCCATCCAAGTCTTCAAGCAGGAAATGTGGAAACGCAGCATCTGAAGGAGAAATGTGCTGATCCAAAAGGAATAACTTGTTTTGCACTGAAATTGGCACAGACTGGCAGGGAGCAGCTTTCAGCAGGGAGGATTCCGCCCGAGTTTTCGTTCCAGGAAAGCTTTTCTGTCATTCTCTGCCCCTTTCCCTGCTCATGAAATGCTTTCTTTGTGCTACCAAGGCTCTGAGACACCAAAGGCAGAGCTGGATTCCTGCAGAGCCACATCCCAACGGTGCAGAACATTTATCCTGCATCTCAGCTCCTGCTGATTGAGCTCCCCAGGTGTCCCTGAGTGTCCCGGGCCACACTTGGGCTGCAATCTGAGCCAGGGATTCCCAGGTGAAGAGGTGGGAGAGCTTTGCCAAAGGATTCCCAGGAGGAGATTCCTGCTGGGAACGCAGCAGGAGTGACACAAACCCCCAGCCTGGCCACCTGGAGCCTCTCCAGACAGCTCCTGCTGCAAACCCTGCTCTCATTCCCTGGAAACTCTGCCTGGAGCTCTGGGACAGGGGCTGGGAGAGGGAGAATGCAGCCCTGGGGTGTCGCAGACACTCTTTGTGAAAAATCCTTTCTGTAGGATTGTTCCTGCTGGAGCTGAGAGGTTTTGGCTGCAAATGTGGGCAGTTGTTGTCTGCTGCTGTGGAATGCAACAGGTCCACCCATGGTTGGTCCCCTGTAGATGTTTGGATCTACTGACCACTCATGGTGGAGCTGCTCTCACTCTCTGTGACACACAGACCTTTGTTATTCATTCTTTCTATCTCCTTAGCATAGCCAGCTTCTGGAGAAGCTCCTTTTCCTTTCTATCTCTATGGAGAATAGTTATAATGTTATATATATATATCATAACATAATAAATCAAGCCTTCTGATCATGGAATCAAGATCCTGACTCTTCCATCCTCTACAAACCCCTGTGACCACTGTCACACTGGGGCTGCTGGGGTGCCCGGAGCTCAGCCTGGCAGAGCTGCAGCACAGAGGGACAGGACAGACACGGGCACTGCTGGGTTTGTTCCAGCAGCAGAGCACCAGAGGAAGCTCCAGGACATTCCAGCCCCAGAAATGGGAGAAAAGGGATTTCCAGAGCATCCCTGGCAATTCCTGCCTTGAGACAAGAGGAACAAACAGGGGCCAAAACTCCAGAACTCCTGAGTGGTGACACTGGCGCTGCTTTAGTGTCCCCAGCTCTGCTGCTGGGCTGCTGCAGCTGCTCCCTGGGGTCAGAGAGGCATCAAAGGAGTGGCCTTCATCACTGCTGCTGCTTAATTACGTGCCCCTGCTCTATCCCTGGGGCTGGAAATAAATATTTTTCCGTGCCTGGCGAGGCTAAACATAGCCTTGTGCTCCATTCCCAGCTGATTCCATTTCCATTTCCCCTTCAGCACTGCTCTGCTCTCCCATCTGCCTGTGAACACTTCAGATGCCTCTGGTGGGGATGTTTGCTGGTGTTGGAGGGACTTTCCTTTCCTTTCCTTTCCTTTCCTTTCCTTTCCTTTCCTTTCCTTTCCTTTCCTTTCCTTTCCTTTCCTTTCCTTTCCTTTCCTTTCCTTTCCTTTCCTTTCCTTTCCTTTCCTTTCCTTTCCTTTCCTTTCCCTTTCCTTTCCTTTCCTTTCCTTTCCTTTCCTTTTCTCTCCTCCCTCCCTCCATCTGACTCCATTTCCCAGGGGATCACAGGAATGCTCCAGCACAAGCTCTGGATAAGTGGATTAGTCTGGGTGACAGAGGAGAGTGTTGGTGACATCCAGTGCATGGCATGTGTGAGAAAAATCTGAATATTGAACAGCCTACTGAATAGTCTTCTCTCTTCTCTCTCTTCTCTTCTCTTCTCTTCTCTTCTCTTCTCTTCTCTTCTCTTCTCTTCTCTTCTCTTCTCTTCTCTTCTCTTCTCTTCTCTTCTCTTCTCTTCTCTTCTCTTCTCTTCTCTTCTCTTCTCTTCTTCTCTTCTCTTCTCTTCTCTTCCTTTGCCTACTGCCCATACAGAGCACAGACCTATTTAGGAGACAATTTAATAAGTTAAGATCAGCTCTGAGAGCTCATCAAGCTCTCCAAGGAGAACACCAAACTGCCACAAGCTGGCTTTCTCCACAGCTTTTTCCTTGGGACCATCTCTAACTTTCAGCTGGTTTACCTGCCTAGGGTGAGGGTTGGGGTTGGGGTTACACCCAGTTTTAGGGTTTTTAACCCGCAAATCCCAGAGCTCCAGGCACCCTGCAGCTCACTGCAATTGCAGCTCAGGGCAATCCCCTCCTGAGATTCTGGATTGAAGCAAACATCCCCGTGTGTCCCATGGTGCCATTCCCTGGCCAGGTGTCCCTGTGCCACCCCCACGGCCCAGAGCTGCCCAGCTGAGCCCTGGTCCTGCTGCCACCCCCCTGCTTTGTTCTCCTGGGAGCACATTTGATTTATGGGGGGTGTTCAAAGACACTGAACCCCTGCAGGGGCTCAGCTCCAGCTCCAGCAGAGGGGAAGAGGAGGAATTTCCATCTGGCTGCAGGAGAGGCCATGAGAGGGCTGCCTTTGAAACCTTTGTGGAGCTGGGCCTCGGTTTTGCAAAATAAAAGCCAAGGCTGGGTCGGTTCCAGGGCAGAGCAGGAGGGAGAGGAGGTTACAGCAGCATTTATGCCTTTGACCTGCATTTCCATTTTCACATGCCAGCCCCTGCAGGCTGAGGGGAATCAGGAGCATTCCCAGAAATACCAAACACCCTGGCTGGGAAAGAGCAGAGCAGGAAACGCAGGAGGATTCCTGCCCCAGGATGAACAGAAATCACTTGGGCCACCCTTTTATCTCCCTGTGAGGACGTGGCTGCCCCTGGATCCCTGAAGGGACCCAGGCCAGGCTGGACAGGGCTCGGAGCAGGAGAGGCTGAGGGGGAGAGCCTGGGCAGAGGAGGCTCAGGGGGTGCTGAGGGAGGGATCATTGCTAAATGAGGGTTATTGCTGAGTGAGGATCATTGCTGAGTGAGGGGGATCATTGCTGTGAGTGAGAGATCATTGCTGTGAGTGAGGATCATTGCTGTGAGTGAGAGATCATTGGTGTGTGAGGGTTATTGCTGAGTGAGGGTTCATTGATGAGTGAGAGTTCACTCCTGTGAGTGAGGGTTCATTGCTGAGTGAAGGTTATTGCTGTGAGTGAGAGTTATTTCTGTGAGGGTTTATTCCTGTGAGTGAGGGTTATTCCTGTGAGTGAGAGTTATTGCTGTAAGTGAGGGTTATTCCTGTGAGTGAAGGATCATTGCTAAATGAGGGATCATTGCTATGAGTGAGGGTCACTGCTGCTCCCAGTGTGGCAATTCCCTCCAGCCTTGGCTTCCCCCCCAGACCAGGGTGCTTGCCCACATTCTGACACCCAATTGCAGAGTTTTCTGCAATGATGCAATATTCTGACATCACACTGCAGAGTTTTCTGAAATGATGCAATATTCTGACATCACATTGCAGAGTTTTCTGAAATGATGCAATATTCTGACATCTGATGCAATATTCTGATGTCAGAATATTGCATCATTTTCTGAAATGATGCAATATTCTGACATCACACTGCAGAGTTTTCTGAAATGATGCAATATTCTGACATCACACTGCAGAGTTTTCTGAAATGATGCAATATTCTGACATCACACTGCAGAGTTTTCTGAAATGATGCAATATTCTGACATCACATTGCAGGGTTTTCCATGGGCTGTGAGGGGCTCAGCAGCTCTGCACGGTGGTGGCACCTGGGCTGGAGCCCTCCCTCTCCACCTGCCCATTGGGCATTGGGCATTTCCATCCCTCCTCAGCTCTGCTGGCAGGCAGGAGCCCCTGGGACTCCCTGGCCTTTGAAATCACATTTTCAGGGGTTTCAATTGCCCGAGCCCAGCCTCCTTCCAGCGGCTCCCTCCTGTGGCTGGCTCCAGGAGCTGTTTCCTGCCAAAGCCCTCATTTTTGGCAGGGCTGTGTTTGTGACTGTGAGATAAACACCAAACCCGGGCACACCTGGGCATTGCCGAGGTGCAGCCTGCCAGGAAACAAAAACCCCGAGGATGAGAGCTCGGGGGAGCAGCAGCGAGTGGAGCTGTTTAATTGAGCCTCTGAGGGCTGAAATGGGAAGGGGAAAGTGCTGCAGGACAAGAGGATTTCTCACCAGAAAGCTGAGATCAAACATTAATGGAAATATTCATGGTGCCACTATCAACCCATCTAAATTTCTGTGTCAGCCTGGATTAAAGTCCCTTAAAGCAAGTGGAAGCTGAATGCAAAGGGTGTGGAACAGCCCTGGTTTTGCTCTGGGACATTCCCACCTTTTCCCAGCTGCAGTTTGGAGTGGTGGGGAGGATTCCTGAGCTGCAGAGCGAGGGCCACTGCTGGAACATTCCAGATGGAAGAAGGATGCCCTGATCCACTGCACAGGAATTGCCAGTGTTGATTCATTGAGCTCAGGCCCGGGCAGGTCAAAATCAATCACGTCAAAAATACATCACCTGCATTCAGTGGGTGTTTTAAAAGGGAATGAGAGGTGCAGGCTGCAGGGATAAATCACGGCAGAACGGGGGCTTGCTTGGAAACAAAGCCATCATTTGCTCTGAAAGCATAAATATGTTGTTTGCTCCGAACATTTCCGCAATATTTAACAGACAGCTTGGCAAGGAGACAAGGCTTGCCTTGGAAAAGCTGTGTCTGGAGCTCAAAAAAAATGGGATTGAGGAGCAGAGCTCCCCCTTTTCCAGACCTGCACATCCCTCTTAGTGGTTTGAACGACACCTTTGCCATGGGCAAGGATTGAAATTGGGAAAAAGAGGATTTTCACTCCAGAATACAGGGAAATGTTGTTTCTATGAAGATAGAAAGTGATCCCCAAACCTGCTGCCCCAGGGAGCATCCCCAGGGCAGGGGGAATCAGCTCTCCCTCCGTGTCCCCCTGGCAGGAGTGGAACCCACGTGTGATGGGCTGGGAGCACATCCCCAGCTGTCAAAAGCAGCACGGAGCTGTGAGTTATTGTAGCTGCTCCTGCTCGGTCCCAGTAAATCATCCCAGCCCTGCTGACAGCTCATCCAGCCTGCCCCAGCTGGAAATTCAGCCCTTTTCCTCCTCTGAGCACAACACTGAGGGATTTCCAGGGGGAAAGGCAACAGAGCAGGGCTGCAATGAGAAGGATTAGGCTGAGGCAGAAGGGTTAAAAGTGGAGGGTGAGAACCCAGGCAGGGATTGTAGGGATGCTCTCACTTCTTCCATCAGCCTCGACACACAGATTTGCTTTTATTCGGGGTTTGAAAGAGGAAGGGAAAGAAGAACAAACACTGAAAGAGCAAACACTTCTTCCAGGAGTTAAACTTGCAGACAGAGCTCCCTGGGGAGCCGTGCCCAGCTCAGCTGAACCTCCCTGCCAGCCCGAGATTTCCCATGGACTCAATCAGGGGCTCTGGGAAGGAGCATTTCCCACCTCAGCACCCCAGGGAGAGCCCAGGAGCTCCAACACTCCCAGATTCACAGGTGGGGATTGCAGCCAGAGACTGCTCTGCCACCCTGGCCCTGCCAGCACCATCTCCATCCAGCCCAGCTGAGGGAAAACTGGGAATAAACAGCACCTGCAGTGGCATCAGACAGGCTCTGACTGATACCTCACGGCCCACTCACCTCCATTCTCACTTTTTCACTCTAAGGGATGTTGCTTTTGCCTCGCTGCTGCCAAGTTTCTGTTTTGGAGCAGCTCTCCCCATTCATCAGTGAAAAGTGAATCAGGGCGCTGAGTCAGCCCAGAGCTCAGGAGCTGACTGCAGCACCAGCCAGGAGCCAGACCCTGCCAGGAGCAGCTCCAGGCACCCCGAGTTTCCCATGGGGGCAGCCGGGATGCAGAGATGTCCCCGGAGGTGCTGGGCACAGTTTGGGGTGCAGGGAGCAGATCCCATCCCCAGGGAGCAGAGCGGAGCCCGAGCCCTTGCAAAGGCTCCCGGGGTCTGTGGGAAGTTTCCCCGCTCCTGGTTTGCAGCCAGGATTTGGGTCCCGGCTTTGTTTGGCAGGAATTGCTGCTGAATCACGTGGAGCTGCTGGCGCTGGGAGGATGAGCTGGCGCAGATCCCCGGGGGAGGATGAAGAGGGGTTTTGTTGTGTGCGAGGGGCTCCTGGCTCCGCTGAGCTCTCCAGCCAGCCCGGCAGGAGCAAATGGCCAGGCCATTCCAATTCCAGCTGCGTTCCTTGCAGAGCTGGGAAAAGGGGAGAGCAGGTGGTGCTGGCAGATGCTCAGGGGTTAAAAACCCTGCAGAGCAGAGGAGGTAGAGGGGACCATCACCATCCTCACTCGGGATACCCTGCAGGATGTTCAGGTACCCCGAATTCTGCCTTGGCTCTGTGTTTGGGAATTACTGGGAGCACTTCTCTCCCTCTTTTGGAAGGAAATCAGAGCTAAAACTGCAGCCTTGGTTATCCCAGCGTACAAACCACGAGCTGTGAGCCACCGGGCTCCAACCTTTGTCCAGAAGCTCTGAATTCCCCCCCTGCATCCCCGGGGCTGCCAGTGGTGATGAAGTGACCAATATGAGGCAGGAAGTGAGATGGCAGGGATGGCAGTCCCAGATGGAGCAGGAGCTGAGTGATGAACAGGGAACTGCTCTGGCTGGGGCTGCTCGAGCTGCAGAGTTCAGCCCAGATATTAAACAGGAACGTGTCGGATGCTTTAGGCCAGGACAGAAATATCGAGAAGATGCTCTGGACATGGTGCCTCATCCATCAAAGGGACAAAAGCACAGGGTACCCTGCCAGGGAGCTCTCCCTGGGCCCAGGTGATGAGGTAGACGGGTGACATTGCTCATCTGCTGATGACCGACAAGTCTCAGATTTATTGATTAACAGGCACACTTTTATAATCACAGTAATAAGGCTCATACATATTGCAAAACTAGAGCTCACTATTGGTCAGCTATAAAAAGTCAGTCCTACTTTTCTCAGGATGTTTGTGGCTTCTTTTTTACCTCCTGTTATCACAGATTTTCTTAAACAACTTCTTGCTCAAAGAAACCTTGTCCTTGAATTAGGCAGCTGTTGCTTTCTCAGACGGATTTTTTCACATCTCTTTTCTCATCAACTGTGTCTCAATAAAAACCTGTCCACACCCAGGGAGCAGAGCTGTGTTAACACTCTGGATATGGAGCAGGGAAGGAGCCAACTGCAGCCCCAGTGCAAAACAAGAGCCCCAGGAGCTGTGGGGAGCCATCCCCACCCCTCTCCTGGCTGCAGGTCTCCCTCTCCATCTGTGGAGCAGGAGGGTTTGGATTGCACGTCCTGGTGATCATCCAGCAAGGCAGGCGTGTGGATCTTCACAGCAAGCACCAGGAGGAGGAAACACAGCTCGGAGCTGTGGGTTCTGGCGGGTGGGAGGGGTGGCAGAAGGAAGGAGTTCAGGTTTTCACAGCTTGTGGATCTGCTGAGGGGTTCCTTCCCCATCCAAAGAGCCCAGACAGCAGCTGGGGAAGGCAGCAAGCGCTGAGTAAAAGAGGAGGATTCCTCTTTCCTGCACCTTCCCTCTGTTCATTAAACTCTCACCCTCTCAGTTACGGAGCAGAATTGACCTGGGCAGAGCTGGGAAGGTTCTGGTGGCAGATCAGCCCCAGCTCAGCCCTCAGCAAGGACACACAGCCAAATCCTCCTCACCCACGAGGGCTGGACCCTCACATCCCCTGGGGGAGCTCAGGGACCCTTCCTCCTGTTCCACACGGGGGCTTCAGGCACAGCCCTCGTGCTTGCTCTTGATTGTCCCAAATCAAAGCTGAGATTTCTTCCTGACCAAGCTGCTCTGGGGGTTAAATCAGGCTCTGCTGGGTTTGGGCATCCCTGGGCACCTTTCATGTTCCCAGGGGTGCATTTTCCATGGGTCTGGGGGCAGGGGGTGCCAGCCTGACCTGGGGCACTGATCCCCTCCCCAGCTGCCTGCCAGGGAAGGAAATTTGATTTAATGCTGCCCTTTGAGTATTTAAGGAATCTTTTAGGCAGCTTTGCAATTTTAAAATGCTCTCAGTGATGCAAACACCTTCCCCTCTTGCCTGAACTGCAGAGCCATCTTAGCCTGACCTGCTTTGAAATGGAGGAGGTTTAAAATCCCAAAACTCCCAGAGAAAAGCCCCAGCAGTGCCTCAGTGATGGCCCAGGTGGGTCCCTGTCCCCAGAGCCCTGCTGGGTGTGGGCTGGCCTGGCTGTTTGGATGCTGCTGCTTGGCTGATGCAAACCAGCCCTGCCACACATCACTGGCCTCCCCAGGGACCAATTTGTGTGGCATTAATGGCAGTGAGAGGCACCTGGAGCCACCTGGAGCACAGGCAGCGATGCCACTGCAGGTCACTGCCCTTCCACTGTCACTGCTGAATTGTTAGAAAACCAAAATAAACCAAGAAAGAACCCAAACCAAATGTGGAAAAGCCGTGTTTGTGTCCTGCTGTTTGCCATAACCCTCCTGGCAGACAAGTCCTGTAAAAGGTGAGGTGGCCAAGGGAGTTCCTGGGAAAGGAGAGGGGTGAACAGCACCAGCAGCATCAATGGGCAGCAGGAATAATGCAGATTTTTGTGGGAATTCAGCCTGCCCCTTTTCCACAGCCTTTCATCCTCTGCTTCCAGCTGAGGTGCCCTCAGCTCCAGGGCTTGGGCCAGGCTGTGTCTCCCTTCCAAGACCCCTCCTGGAACAGAGTTTGTGTTTACAGCAGGATGAAAAGCCAGGGGGAGTTTTCATCTCTGCTCTGCCCCTCAGGAGCATCATTAATTGGGGCTCCAGCCCTAAATAATCCCCCTGATGTGTCAGATCACAGATGATCAGCACGACAGGCAGGAGCCTGGAGCAGAGCAGGGCCTGGGCTGGAGGAGTCCCCAGACAGAGGCAGGGAAAGCCAGGCCCAGGGGTGTGATGGGGATTACAGGGGGCTGAGGATTGGGGAAGAGACGAGGATCTGACTCCATGTTTCAGAAGGTTTAATTTATTATTTTATTATAAATATTATATTAAAACTATACTAAAAGAATAGAAGACAGAGGCAGGGAAAGCCAGGCCCAGGGGTGTGATGGTGTTCACAGGGGTTTTTAGATTGGGGAAGAGACGAGGATCTGACTCCATGTTTCAGAAGGCTGATTTATTATTTTATTATATATATTACATTAAAACTATACTAAAAGAATAGAAGACAGAGGCAGGGAAAGCCAGGCTCGGGGGTGTGATGGTGCTCACAGGGGTTTTCAGATTGGGGAAGAGACGAGGATCTGACTCCATGTTCCACAAGGCTTGATTTATTATTTTATTATATATTATATTAAAACGATACTAAAAGAATAGAAGAAAAGGTTTCATCAGAAGGCTGGCTAAGAATAGAATAGAATAAGAATAATAACAAAACCTTGAGTCTCGGACACAGAGTCCGAGCCAGCTGGGCTGTGATTGGCCATTAATTAGAAACAACCACATGAGGCAAATCCCAGATCCACCTGTTGCATCCCACAGCAGCAGATAACCATTGTTCACATTTTGTTCCTGAGGCCTCTCAGTTGCTCAGGAGGATAAAAATCCTAAGGAAAGGATTTTCCCAGAAGATGCGTGTGCCACAGGGGTTGGGCTGGCACTGATGGCACTGCCAGCTCCTGCCCTGCTCTGGGGCTTTCCCTGGGGCACAGCGCAGGATTTTCCCTCTCCCAGCAGCGCAGCCACAAGTTCAGGGCAGGAAAGGCTTCCCGAAGCGTTCTGACATCCCTGCCGTGGTGTTTATCCGTGTAGGTGATTAGTGCCCGTTGGGTGATTAACGAGTTTGCTGAAGTTGCCTGGGTGTCCCAGGGATGGAGGTGACACCAGGTGGAATTTCATCTCCTCGCAGCCATTAAAAACAAGTTTATAAATCCCTCTCCCGCCGTCCACAGACTTTCAGGAACCTGCAGGAAGCCCAAAGGATCAATTAATGCACTTCATTATTCCTCAAGGAGCAGACCAGCTTTGACTTCTTCCCTCAGAAAGAAGTGGCTCAAAGTCTCCCAACCTTGGAAGATGTTGCATCAAAACAACTTTGCTGTGCTCTCCAGCTGTTTCAGGGTGTGAAAAATGTGTATTTTATGATTAGTTTTTGCAAATATTCAAACGAATATTACAAGTGTTGTGTTAGAAAGTGATGCTGTGTTAATTCTCTTAAGTAGTGTGTTAAATATAGTTTTAGGTTATAAAAAATGTTGAAATAGATGATGCCTGGGACAGTGAGAGCCCTGAATCCCACATTCCCTCCCTGTCCCTGCCTCTGTCCTGCTCCAGAGGTGCTGCCCAGGCTGGGCTGGGTGCCTGTCACCAGCTGGAGTTATTAAACATCTCACCTCCCTGAAAGCCCTGACAGGAACCTCATCCCAAAGGCCTTTCAAACACTCCTTAGCCCAGATAAGGCTTGAAGGGTGAAGAGGCAGCAAAAAGCAGCTAATCCACTTAACTGCCAGGGGAGGCTTCAGCAGCCAAAAGAACAAGTGGGTTTTTGGGATGACTTCTGGCCAGGCACATCCTGGGGATTTCCAGCAGCTGCACAATCCTCGCTGCCCGTGTTTGCTGGTAATGAATACTAACGATCCTTCACTTCGATTTTAATTGCCTGCCCATCAAGCTTTGTTAATCTTCCCCATTTTCCTGAATCTTTCATCGTGTCACTTCTTTCTCCCCGTGTTTCTTCTGTGTTGACAAGGCATTTAAACATTTCGCCAAGCAGGAAAAAGAAATGAGGGAAGAAAAGAAAGAATGAGCGAGAGAAAAAGAAATCATCCCCTTTGCATCTGGAATGTTTTCCAGATTAGAAAATAAGTGGCTGTGGTGGTGTCTAATTCAAGCTAATGGGTTAATTAGTGAATATTGAGAACTCCATCCTTCCAGGGAGACTGGGGGATTTCAGGGTCAGGCTGCTCCTGATCCAACACTCCCTGCAGCTCAGACAGGTTTGCTTCCAGAGGGAAGCTCGCAGCGTTTCAGGAGCAATTTCACCCCGGGTTTGCTTTGAGTTTTGCTGAATGAGGAAGGCTTGGAGCAGAAGCGTTGCTGTGGTACCCAGGTCTGCAGATGTTTGTTGTTTTTACCCAGGAGCCAGCCTGGCAAGAGCTGCTCTCGCTGTGGATTTGCCGTGGTGCTGAAACGCGGCCAGCCCAATTTCCTTTCAACTCAATACCCAGGGAGTCAGGGCAGGAAAATCCCTCTGAGCTGAGCTCACCTGGCTGCTCCCACACTGCGCTGCCCCAGCTCTCCATCCTGGCCTGGGCAGCTGCCAGGTCTGTCTGAGAGCTCTCCAGGAGGATTCTCCTGGTCCTGGTCCTGGTCCTGGTCCTGGTCCTGGTCCTGGTCCTGATCCTGCTCCTGGCCCTGGTGCTGGTCCTGGTGCTGGTCCTGCTCCTGCTCCTGGTCCTGCTCCTGGTCCTGACACTGATCCTGACCCTGGCCCTGGCCCTGCTCCTGGCCCTGCTCCTGCTCCTGCTCCTGCTCCTGCTCCTGCTCCTGCTCCTGCTCCTGCTCCTGCTCCTGACCCTGGTCCTGCTCCTGGCCCTGGTCCTGACCCTGGTCCTGACCCTGGTCCTGGTCCTGGCCCTGGCCCTGGCCCTGGCCCTGGCCCTGCTCCTGGTCCTGGCCCTGGTCCTGGTCCTGGTCCTGACCCTGGTCCTGCTCCTGGCCCTGGTCCTGCTCCTGGTCCTGGTCCTGACCCTGGTCCTGGTCCTGGTCCTGGTCCTGGTCCTGCTCCTGCTCCTGTTCCTGTTCCTGCTCCTGCTCCTGGCCCTGGCCCTGGTCCTGGTCCTGGTCCTGGTCCTGATCCTGGTCCTGCTCCTGGCCCTGGTCCTGGCCCTGCTCCTGGTCCTGGTCCTGGTCCTGGCCCTGCCTGGTGTCATTGCTCCAGGTCTCCTGTTCTTTCCCTGCTGCTCCCTCCTGCCTCTGCTCAGCCAAATGTGCTCAGGTGTGCCCGTGCTCACAGGGGTCTCAGGGTGAGGGAGGAGATGAGGATCTGACTCCATGTTTCAGAAGGCTGATTTATTATGTTATGATATATATTACATTAAAACTATACTAAAAGAATAGAAGAAAGGATTTCATCAGAACGCTGGCTAAGAATAGAAAAAGAAGGAATGATAACAAAGGTTTGTGGCTCAGACAGAGAGTCCGAGCCAGCTGGGCTGTGATTGGCCATTAATTAGAAACAACCACGTGAGCCCAATCCCAGATCCACCTGTTGCATTCCACAGCAGCAGATAACCATTGTTTGCATTTTGTTCCTGAGGCCTCTCAGCTTCTCAGGAGGATAAAAATCCTAAGGAAAGGATTTCATCAAAAGATGTCTGCGACACTCAGGCACTGCAAAGCTGCTCTGCCTTGCCAGGGAGCTGCTGATGGAGCTGATGGCAGCCAGGGGAGGAGGAAATGGAGCTTTTCTTTCAGGGAATAAAAATAACTGAACGTGCAAATTGTGCAATTACAGAAATCCCACTCCACCATCCTAAAGTTGAGATCCCATCGTTCCAAACACATTTCTCCCTTCTTTAAACTCCTCCAGTCTCAATTACTGAGCCTCTTTCAGTGCTTGGACAGGTTTGTTATTGGCAAAAACTGATGTGGAGGTTTGGGTGTCCCACCTGCCTAATGGAGCTTTCCAGGGTGTCCTTACCTCGCTTCCTCCTACAAAAACAACTGAAACATGATTACTGAAATGTTCTTTAAAGCAAATGAACTGGGTTTTTGTTTGAGGGGAAGGTGGCATGGGGGTCCCAAACCAAGACCTGTGGGGCCAGCCCAGCTCATGTCCTCTGCCCAAGGAAAAGGATGAGAATCCTCATTTTGGAGGGAGGAGAGATGAGAGATGCTGCACGAGGAGTCTGCTCAGAGAGGCTGGAAGTCAGGCTCTGTTTTTAAACAGGACACTAAATACCTCCAATGTGGGATTGTCTCAGCTCCCTTGCCAAATTTGCCATATTTGGGACTCGCTGTGAGGAGTTCCTGATTTAAATTTTGTGTGAAAGCAGCATTTCCATCCTCAGCTTAGGCTCTGGGATTCCTTCCCTTCGTGCCCTTCAAGAGGAAAGGAGCAGAGATTCCTGGGGCTCTCTCACTGCTGGCCAAGAACCTGGATTTGGAAATTGAGGGTTGCTTTGGAGACAGACATTGAGCAGCAGCAACCAGCAGAAATTAAAGCCACAAATCCTGGTTGCAGCTGCCAACAAATCCGTGCAGGGGAAGGATCAAACATGGCATGGAGAGGGCAGAAACCACTGGGGAAGGGCTGTGCTTGCAGGGAGCTGGGGCAGTTCCACAGCCCCTTCCCAGCCTGGCAGAGTGAGAGAGAGAGGGATCCAAACCTCTCAGAGCTGCAGATTTACAATGAGAATGTCTTCAGGGTTGTTTTTCTTTTTCTTTCTTTCTTTTCAGGAAAATCCGAGGGAGTGTTTGTGGCCAAACCCCTCCTCTGAGGGGTCTGCAGAGCCTGGGGGAGCCCTGGGGGTGATGCTGGCAGGGCTCTGCTCCTGACACTCTGAATGCTGTGGGCATTGACCAAAGCACTGGGCATCTCATTGCACCACTGACCCAGCTGATGTTCCAGGACAAAAATCTCTAGCCAGCCCAGTCTGCATGGAATCTGAGTTTCTACATGGAGGATTTGGGGAGAAAAGTCCCACTCTTGGACTTTGGGGTGATCATTTTGTGTACAGATTACCCAACTGCTGCTCTGACTGTAGACCCACAGCATTGTCCTGCTGGAAGGAAAGCACAGCTTCTCCTCAGGACTGAAAAACGCAGGCACAGGTGAATCTGTCAGGCTGCCAACAAAACCAATCCTTCAGCAGGGGAGGAGCTGCTCAGGTGGGGAAAGGGAGAGGGGAATTTGCCCATTCTCACACACACAGGGAGCAGCTCCTGTGCTCACCTGGGGAAATGTGTGTCCTTCACAAACACAGCCAGCACAGCATTCACCGTGCAAAAGGGGCTCATTTCTGACAGAAGAAAGAAATTCAGAGCAGTTAAGGATGAATTTTCTGCTTCAGATCTTTAGAAAGCCTCCAGGAAGTGTTTGCTCTGATATTTAAACCCCAGACATCCCCAATCTTCCATGGCTGCGTGGAAACCTTAGTTTGGCATCTGTAAAAGGAGTGTTTCATCTTATCTTGTTGGTATGTCACATTTTAATAGAGAAATGCAATCAAATGAAGAGAGCTGCAAAGCCAGTTTTCCTATAAAGGCAGAATTGATTGGTCTCTGATGCAGCCACATTGAGGAGTAAGAGAAGGTCAATGATGTTAAATCAGGAGCTCCTGTCAGACACTCCCATCTAATCCCCTAAAAGATGGGGGCTCCCTCATTCCTGGCTCAGGACAGAATCCAACCCCTAAATTTAATTCAGAATGGGCTCAAGCAGTGGCTGTTGGTGCAGCTGCAGCCCTAGATATCAAATCTCTCAGGTTTTAATGCCTCAGAGGCCAATTCTGCTTCCTCTGCTGAAAAGGAAAGTGAAAAACAAAGGAGGGGGAGGCCACATCCTCCCCACCACAGGGCAGCTAATAAAGCACCTGCTTTGCTCCTTCTCAAAGGCAGCAAATTGGCAATTTTACTGCCTGCCTAGGAGCCTGCAGGATGGGGCTTCCAAGCCCTGAAGGTGAGCCCTGGGCAGCTAAAAAGGCCCAGGTGAAAAGTCCCCTCCCTGCTGCACAATGATCACCAGAGCTGAGTGTCAGCAAGGTCCTGAGCCAGCCCTGCCAGCCTGCCCCAGCTCAGAAACTGCTCAGTGCCACAATCAAACCCTGCCAGCCCTGCCCCAGCTCAGAAACTGCTCAGTGCCACAATCAAACCCTGCCCCACCTCAGAAACTGCTCAGTGCCACAATCAAACCCTGCCCCAGCTCAGAAACTGCTCAGTGCCACAATCAAACCCTGCCAGCCCTGCCCCAGCTCAGAAACTGCTCAGTGCCACAATCAAACCCTGCCCCAGCTCAGAAACTGCTCAGTGCCACAATCAAACCCTGCCAGTCCCTCTGGGCCCCTGCCAGCCTGCCCCAGCTCACCTGCACAGCTCAGAAACTGCTCAGTGCCACAATCAAACCCTGCCAGCCCTGCCCCAGCTCAGAAACTGCTCAGTGCCACAATCAAACCCAGCCAGTCCTGCCCCAGCTCAGAAACTGCTCAGTGCCACAATCAAACCCTGCCCCAGCTCAGAAACTGCTCAGTGCCACAATCAAACCCTGCCCCAGCTCAGGAACTGCTCAGTGCCACAATCAAACCCTGCCAGTCCCTCTGGGCCCCGGGCACAGCCTCTTCAGGAGCAGGGAAGGGCTCTTGGAGCTCCTCTTTAAAAATCTCAATTACCCCGGGAAGTAATTGCTGATTATTATTGCTATTATTATTTATTACTTCCCGACCTGATATGGTGTGCATGATCTGAATGCTTCCAAATCCTGCCTGCACTGACAGAGGAGTTCTTGCAGGCTCAGGGAGGAAGAATTCATTAGGAAATGCCATTTTTATTGCCAGCCCTTTGTTTTTTCCCCCCTGAATGGGTTCTGTGAGCTTTGCATTTCTCGTGTGGGGGGAGAGGCAATTAAAATGCAGGCAATTAAAATGTGGAGGTGAGCATTGGGGCTATAAAGCACAGCTAAGGAGAGGGGAGATGGATCTCCCTGCTGCCTCCTCAGGCAGGAGGGGTGAGGGATGCTCTGCACTAAATGGGGCATCACTGCCAGCCAGGAGAGGGGTGCAGAGCCAGGATTTGGGCTCAGAAAAGGCATTTCCAGTGCAAGGCTCCTCTCTGCCCCTGGGTTTGAATTCCCTGGGCTCATCTCAGCGTGCAGGAGGCAGCTGGGCTGTTTTCCCATGGAAACTCTGCCAGACAAGGAAAAGAAACCTTGAAACCTTTATCAAACCAGCACCCCAACCTTTATCAAACCTTTATCAAACCAGCACCTCCAAACCTTTATCAAACCTTTATCAAACCAGCATTGCCAAACCTTCATCAAACCAGCATTGCCAAATCTTTATCAAACCTTTATCACACCAGCATTGCCAAACTTTTATCAAACCAGCATTGCCAAATCTTTATCAAACCTTTATCAAACCTTTATCAAACCTTTATCAAACCTTTATAAAATCAGCACCTCCAAACCTTTATCAAACCTTTATGAAACCAGCATCTCCAAACCTTTATGAAACCAGCATCTCCAAACCTTTATCAAACCTTTATCATACCTTTATCAAACCTTTATCATACCTTTATCAAACCTTTATCATACCTTTATCAAACCTTTATCAAACCTTTATCAAAGCTGCATCTCGGTGTGCAGATGGAAAGCAGCCCCAGAGGTGTGGCAGTCACGTCTCAGGTATTTGAACATTCAGGGTGTGGAGGATTAAGTGGCTCAGTGTCCCCCTGGTTTTTTGAGATTTTCTGAGCCTTCTGATGTTGACATTCTTGTAGTGAACTTTCTCACTCACTTTCTGTAAATAACTCATTGTTTTGCATTTTTTTATGGAGGAGGAGAAAGCTGATGGGCTGTTGGTTTGTGCAGTGTCATTGAGAGGTGGCACTGTCACCCTCCAATCCACTGTTACTCTTGGAAAACTATAAATATTAGAATCAGAAAATAAACTTCCCTTTTTCTTCACCTTGAGAGCAGCAGTGTGTGTGCACTTGTGTTCTTCTGTGTCCTATAGTGACAGGTCAGCCCAGGGCTGAGCACTGCCACCTCTCCACCCTCCCCAGGGATTTCTGCTGCTCTCTCAGGTGTTTCCTGCAGGGCCTGGCACTGCTGGGCCTCTCCCAGCTCCCATGGTGGCACCTCCAGCTTTGGGAATATTGCCAGAGCTGCCTCTGAAGGGGCACAGGTGGGGCACACACACACCCTCCAGGTCCCACCCTGCTCTGCTGGTCACTCTGGGTTTATTATTGCAAACACAGGTCTGCAATGCCCTGGTTCATCTGAGCAGAGGGATTTCACTGCCAGGCACCTCCCAGTGCCCTGTGGCTGCTGCAGCTCAGCTGTGAGCTCTGCCATCCCACCAGGGTGTGAGCAAACACCTCTGCATGCCCACATCAGCAGCTGTGTCCTTCTCCTGCTCCAGAACCCTCTCTGTGCCTTTCTGTGCCTCTTTCTGTGCCTCTTTCTGCCTTTCTGAGCCTCTCTGTGCCCTTCTGAGCCTTTCTGACCCTTTCAGACACTTTCTGTACCTTTCTGAGCCCTTCTGAGCCTCTCTGTGCCCTTCTCAGCCTTTCTGACCCTTTCTGACCCTTTCTGAGCCCTTCTGAGCCTCTCTGTGCCCTTCTGAGAATTTCTGTGCCTCTCTGTGCCCTTCTGTGCCTTTCTCTGCCTTTCTGAGCCTCTCTGTGCCTGTCTGAGCCTTTTTGAACCTTTTTTGTGCCCTTCTGAGCCCCTCTGTACCTTTCTGAGCCTTTCTCAGCCTTTCTGACCCTCTCTGTGCCCCTCTGTGCCTTTCTGAGCCCTTCTGTGCCTCTCTGTGCCCTTCTGTACTTCTCTGACCCTTTCTCTGCCTCTCTGAGCCTTTCTGAAAATTTCTGAGCATTTCTGACCCTCCCTGTACCTCTCTGAGCCTTTCTGTGCTTCTCTGACCCTTTCTCTGCCCCTTTCTCTGCCTCTCTGAGCCTTTCTCTCCGTTTCTGACCCTTTCTCTGCCTCTCTGAGCCTTTCTCTCAATTTCTGACCCTTTCTCTGCCTCTCTGAGCCTTTCTGAGCATTCCTGACCCTCCCCGTGCCTCTCTGAGCCTGGGAACCCGGGCAGGGCCAGCTCCCCTCGCCACCCAGAGAGAACCAGCCCAGAAAGGATCTGGGATGTGCTCCAGGTCACAGAGCAGAGCAGGCCAGGAACAGGAGCCAGCTCCCACTTCCCTTCCCAGAGCCTGTCCCCCGTGTCCCCCCAGGGCTGCCTTTCATCACCACAGCCTGTTTGTTGGTTTGCCTGGCCCTGCATTCCTCACCCACACACATCGGATCCTCCTGCCCTGCTGGGCCAGGTGGGTGGACAGCGAGCACAAAATCCTCTTTTATTTTTTTTTTTTTTTTGAGGAAGAAAATTCTCCAAACCTATTCCAAAACTCTTGCTCGACCCCAACACTGGGAATTTCCTAGGGGGGGTTTTGTCCCACTCAGCAAGGAAAAAATCCTCTTTTTTTGAGAAAGAAAATTCTCCAAACCTCGTTGTGGACCCCAGCACTGGGAATTTCCTTGGGGTGGTTTGTGATTCCTTATCCCACTCAGCAAGGAGAAAATCCTCTTTTTTTGAGAAAGAGAATTCTCCAAGCCTTTTCCAAGCTTCCTGCTGGACCCCAGCACTGGGAATTTCCTCGGGGGGTTTTGTGACACCTTGTCCCACTCAGCAAGGAGAAAATCCTCTATTTTTTTGGAAAAGAGAATTCTCCAAACCTTTTCCAAGCCTCCTGCTGAACTCCAGCACTGGAGTGCCCAAATTTCCTCGGGGTGGTTTTGTGACCCCTTTTCCCACTCACCAAGGAGAAAATCCTCTCATTTTTTGAGAAAGAGAATTCTCCAAGCCTATTCCAAGTAGAAAATCCTCTCTCCTTTTTTTTTTTTTTTTTTTTTTTTTTTTTTTTGAAAAAGAGAATTCTCCAAACCTTTTCCAAGCTTCCTGCTGGACCCCAGCACTGGGAATTTCCTGGGGGGTTTTGTGACCCCCTGTCCCTCTCAGCCCCCCCTGCCCAGGGAGCTGCAGAGGTTTCACCCTGGGCTGGCAGGCAGGAGCTGCAGGGCAGCGTGTGAAGGACGCAGAGGAGGGGCTGGGATGTGCAGAGTGACCAGAACGTGCCCTTGAGCAGCATTTCAATGAACGAATTACAGGCACAGCATCACCCCAGAGAGGGGAGGGTGCCCTGGCAGCGCTGCTGTCCCCAGCCATGGGTGCCCTCCCTGGCAGGAGCCACCCACACCGAGCTGGTGCCACGGTGAGAGCCCAGCCTGGGCCTGGCTGAGCTGAGCTTTAGCTCCGAGCCGGTGCCACATTGCCATGGAAACTGCAGGGCCAGACTGCTCTGCAGCCTCCATCCCAATGGGCAGTGCCAGAGCCAGCACATCCATCCCTGTGTCCCTGTCAGGACCCAGCACATCCATCCCTGTGTCCCTGTCGGGACCCAGCACATCCATCCCTGTGTCCCTGTCAGGACCCAGCACATCCCTGTGTCCCTGTCGGGACCCAGCACATCCCTCTGTCCCTGTCGGGACCCAGCACATCCCTCTGGCTGTCCTGAGCAGCCCAGACCCTGCCAGGGGTCTCACAGACCCTGGCACAGAGCCCAAAATGCCCCTGTGGGTTTGATTATGGCCCATGGAGCAAATTACCAACCTTCTGTGAAGATCACTGAGCCACAACAGTTTAAGTAGAATATTAGTGAAGTTATCACAGGGTGGAAAAGTAAATTTTAGGGTTTTTGGTATGGGGGTTCAGGAGGCAAGATGGAGGGATCTGGGCATGTCCAGTCTTTCTCCTTCTTCTTCTTGGCCTCCATCTCCTGCTGTGATGGTGGCACTTTGGGATTGGTTTAGAGTAGAAGCTCACTGTCTAACACAGGTGATGGGTATTGGGAAGTTATGGTAAATATTGTACAGGTAGTTTTTGGTATAAAAAGATAACACCAGAGTGCCTCTGTCTGTCCTGCTGAGTGGACCTCAGCTGGACAGGAGAAAGAATTTTATAGGTAAGGAACAATAAACAATCTTGAGAATGAGAAATGAAGAGTTCTGGCGCCTTCTTCAACTGCTGGGCTGGGAAAAGAGAATTTCTAACATTTCTCAGGGCCAGTCTGGCCAGCCAGAGATCTCAACAGGTTAAAGCATCACTTTCCCATAGAAGCACTTGGAAAAGCCCCGTGAGACCATTGAGTCCAACCTGTGCCTAGCCCAGGGCCCTGAGTGCCACCTCCAGCCCTTCCCTGGGCACCTCCAGGGATGGGCACTGCAAACCCCCCTGGAGACCTTCACCAACCCCAAAACTTCCTGTGGCAACAAGATGGGATGGGGGCATGGGAGGGGATATTTGGGGACACAGAGGCATTCAGGGAGTCCTGCACCCTGTCCCTGGAGTATTTGGGCTTGTGAAATCCTCCTGGTGCTTGGAGGGCTGAGCGAGGATGAGGATGAGGATGGAGCTGCTGCCTGACCTGGGTGGGCACTCCAAACCTCCCTGGAGATCTTCACCAACCCCAAAACTTCCTGCGATGGGATGGGGGCATGGGAGGGGATATTTGGGCACACAGAGGTATTCAGGGAGCCCTGCACCCTGTCCCTAAAAGATTTGGGCTTGTGAAATCCTCCTGGTGTGAGCTGGGCTGGGCTCAGAGGGGCTGAGTGAGGATGAGGATGGAGCTGCTGCCTGACCTGGGTGGGCACTCCAAACTTCCCTGGAGATCTTCACCAACCCCAAAACTTCCTGTGACAACAAGAATGGACACATGGGAGGGGATATTTGGACACCCAGAGCATTAAGGGAGTCCTGCACCCTGTCCCTGGAATATTTGGGGTTGTGAATCCTCCTGGTGCTTGGAGAGCTGAGCGAGGATGAGGATGAGGATGGGGATGAGGATGAAGATGAGGATGAGGATGAGGATGAGGATGAGGACGAGGACGAGGACGAGGACGAGGACGAGGACGAGGACGGGGATGAGGATGAGGATGAGGATGAGGATGAGGATGAGGATGGGGATGGGGATGGGGATGAGGATGAGGATGAGGATGAGGATGAGGATGGGGATGAGGATGAGGATGAGGATGAGGATGAGGATGAGGATGAGGATGAGGATGAGGATGAGGATGGGGATGGGGATGAGGATGAGGATGAGGATGAGGATGAGGATGGGGATGAGGATGGGGATGGGGATGAGGATGAGGATGAGGATGGGGATGGGGATGGGGATGGGGATGAGGATGAGGATGGGGATGGGGATGGGGATGAGGATGAGGATGAGGATGAGGATGGGGATGAGGATGAGGATGAGGATGGGGATGGGGATGGGGATGGGGATGAGGATGAGGATGGGGATGAGGATGAGGATGAGGATGAGGATGGGGATGAGGATGAGGATGAGGATGAGGATGGAGCTGCTGCCTCACCTGGGTGGCTCTGTTGTGGCAGCAGCAGCAGAGCTGGAGGCAGCAGCTTTGAAGCAGCCTCAGAGGAGCGTGGATCCCCCAGGGCTGGGCTCCTGCAGGTGCTCCCTTTGTCCCATCAGCTGCCACGCCTTGGCACCAAATCAAAGTTTTTTCCAGAGCTCACTTTTCTATCCTCTCCCTGTCTGATCACAGCGTGGTCAGAGGGGAATTCAGGCCAGAATCGCCTTTGAACAGCAGGAGAGCTCCACGTTTTCCTGAGAAAACCTCCAACCCTGGTGCTATCAACCCAATAAATTGGATTTGCCTCCTGGATGAAATGCCAGCAGCCCGTGGCAGTTAATTGTGAGATTTCCTTGCAGGCTGCAAGTGGTGGAATCTCGCTACCAAAGGCATTTCTGCTGTTGGGTGCTCTGTAAATATTTATGTTCTTTCAGTGGAGGAATGCCTCGCAATCAGACAAACCACACAAAGGCAAATGAACTCATCAAAAGAAACCACAACTGAAATGTAAATATCATAAAAAAAAAGGGGAGAAAAAAGCTTCTCTTCTGAGAGAACTCCGAGCCCAGGTGGTGCTGTGGGTTTTCCTCAAGTGAGGATTTTTTATTCATCTAATCTGCAGGTGCTTCCAGATGATGAACAGGGTGGGAAACCTGGCCCAGGGCACCTGAAATCGGAGGATTTAATGGAATTTCAGTGTTTTGTCAGGCTCAAAGGCTGTAATTACTGACCAGGATGTAATCACCACTCACACTCCAACACTCCAACTTTCACCCGTGCCTTTGGTACATTTCAGACCTGCTCTGAGCCAAATATTTTGCCACCTAATCACAGTTTACACCCTTTATTCCCAAACACTAGGCAGCAGCAGGAAGGGAGAGCCTGTGTTTTGTCAGTTAAAGGTTTCTTTATTTCTTGTTTTTTAACACTATCAGCTAATCCCCAGCACCAAAACAACGTTGGAACTTTGTCAGGAGTTTGCTGCTGATATCCTGGAATATAATTGCATTTATTTATCTCCCACCTCCAAATTTTAATGGATTTTTTTTCCTCCCTCACAGATAACAACAAGGACACAATGGGCCATAGATAGGCTGTAAATGTAAAATCTCAGTTTTCTTCTTTCTTTTGAGCTCCTCTTGGGACAGATGCGAGCAGCAGGTAGGACTGCAGGAGTTTTACTGCCAGGGTGCAGCTTGCTTGTAACAAATCCTGGACTTTTCCAAGTTGGCTTCTGTCATTTTCTGCTGGAAGGGAGAAACCTTCCATTTTTAATTCCATTCTGGGCTTATTTCTGTTTTTTATTGTTTTTTTCTGGAAGGACAACTCAGGGAACGTTCGAGTGGAAATTATTCTTGCAGAAAGTCTTGCAGATTTGCAGGAGGTTAAACCAAGGAAAATTGGGAGCCATTATCTTCCCAAAGGCAGCAAACGTGTTGCCTGAATGAACGGCTGATTTCAGGAACACTCTGAGTAACACCATCCATCAGAAATGAGCTGCTGAATTCCCAGCAATAGCCCCGTTCCTTATTAAACACTCTGGTTAATTAGTCTGGGAAGGTTTCACAGGCTGGGGCTGTGAGGAGCTGCAGAAGGTCAGAGCAGGAGGCAGCAGCCCTGGATTAGTGAGCAGCAGGGCCCTGCAGCTCTGCTCAGCCTGAGCCCGGCTGCCCACCTGGAATAACCCACACCAATAAAACTGAATAAAATGATCAGTGTGGCCAGGACAGCACGGCGAGTAAAACTGAAAATGAGCATTGTGGCCAGGACAGCACGGCGAGTAAAAGTGAATCAGGATCATTGTGGCCAGGACAGCACGGTGAGTAAAAGTGAAAATGAGCATTGTGGCCAGGACAGCACGGCGAGTAAAAGTGAATCAGGATCATTGTGGCCAGGACAGCTCGGAATTGTTCCTTCTGAGGGGTCAAAGCTGCCAGGCTGAGCTGAGAACCACCGGCCCTGACCTGCTGTGGATTCACCTCGTTCTGTGCAGGACAGGGAGCCCACACTGCAACACCTGCAAACCACAAACCAGGGCAAGAATAAATGCAGAATAAAGGGAGTTCTAAATTCTAAATGCAGAATATTTGAAATTTCTAAATGCAGAATAAAGGCATTCTAATTTCTAAATGCAGAATAAAGGCAATTCTAATTTCTAAATGCAGAATTCTACATTTCTAAATGCAGAATAAAGGGAATTCTAATTTCTAAATGCAGAATAAAAGGAATTCTAATTTCTAAATCCAGAATAAAGGAATTCTAATTTCTACATGCAGAATAAAGGGAATTCTAATTTCTAAATGCAGAATAACAGGAATTCCAAATTTCTAAATGCAGAATAAAGGGAATTCTAATTTCTAAATGCAGAATAAAGGGAATTCTAATTTCTAAATGCAGAATAAAGGGAATTCTAATTTCTAAATGCAGAATTCTAAAATTCTAAATGCAGAATAAAAGGAATTCTAAATTTCTAAATGCAGAATAAAGGGAATTCTAATTTCTAAATGCAGAATTCTACATTTCTAAATGCAGAATAACAGGAATTCCAAATTTCTAAATGCAGAATAAAGGGAATCCTAAATTTCTAAATGCAGAATAAAGGCAAGTCTAAATTCTAAATGCAGAATAAAGGCAATTCTAATTTCTACATGCAGAATAAAGGGAATTCTAATTTCTAAATGCAGAATAAAGGCAATTCTAGATTTCTATATGCAGAATAAAGGCAATTCCACAGGGTTTGGAGCTGTTTGTGTTCTCACAGGTGAAGCTCCCAGCAGAAGTTCAGAACCCCTCTCAGCCTGCAGAGCTGTTGGTGGCGCTGGCAGTGCCACCTCTCACCTCCATCATGTCCCTGCTGTCCCTGCTGGAGCTCAGCCCCTGTCCCTCCCTCCCTGAGCCCGTGCCATGAATTAATGGCATTAGGGCTGCCCTGATGTCCTACATGGGCTGGTGCTGCTGATCCCTTCCCTGGCACGGGCCCAGGGCAGGTGTCACCCTGAGCCTCCCTGAGTGCCCCGTGGGCAGCTCTCAGTGCCAGCACCAGCCCCGCTCCTTGGAGGGTTTCCCCCTTTCCTGCCATAAAAACATCCTTGGTTGTCGCAGACATTCTTGGTGAAAAATCCTTTCTTGGGATTTTCCCTGCTGGAGCTGAGAGGTTTGGGCTGCAGATGTGGGCAGTTGTTGTCTGCTGCTGTGGAATGCAACAGGTCCACCCGTGGTTGGTCCCTGTGGATGTTTGGATTTACTGACTACTCAGGGCTGGGCTGCTATTGCTCTGTGAGAGACACAGACCTTTGTTATTCATTCTTTCTATCTCTATTCTTAGCTTAGCCAGCTTCTGAAGAAGCTCCTTTTCTTTTTATCTCTATTATCAGAAGGCTTGATTTATTATATTGTGATATATATATAACATTATAAATATATGTTATATATATATCACAATATAATGATATATATTGTTATATATATCATAATATAATGATACATGTATAACATTATATATATATATATAATGTTATATATATATCATTATATATATATATATAATGTTTTATATATATCACAATATAATAAATAATTATATTGTTATAATGTTATATATATATCACAATATAATGATATATATTGTTATATATATCATAATATAATGATATATATTGTTATATATATCATAATATAATGATATATATATAACATTATATATATATATAATGCTATATATATATCATTATATATATATAATGTTTTATATATATCACAATATAATAAATGTTATAATGTTATATATATATCACAATATAATAAATAATTATATTGTTATAATGTTATATATATATCACAATATAATAAATCAAGCCTTATAATGTTATCTATATATCACAATATAATAAATAATTATATTGTTATAATGTTATATATATATATCACAATATAATAAATCAAGCCTTATAATGTTATATATATATATCACAATATAATAAATAATTATATTGTTATAATGTTATATATATATCACAATATAATAAATAATTATATTGTTATAATGTTATCTATATATCACAATATAATAAATCAAGCCTTATAATGTTATCTATATATCACAATATAATAAATAATTATATTGTTATAATGTTATATATATCACAACATAATAAATCAAGCCTTCTGATCATGGAATCAAGATCCCGTCTCTTCCATCCTCTACAAACCCCTGTGACCACTGACAGCACTTGGTTTCTTTGGGATTTTTGCCATCTTTGCTGAAGGATCAGCATTCCAGGGAGGGATGTGCTGCAGCCCCCATCTGGGATTTGTTTACATCCAGCTCTGCCCTGACAAGGGCACTCTGTGCTGCTGGGGGTGGAGGGGGCAGCAGGGAAAATGATGCCTCTATTCATGGGGAAAGCACCAATTTCCAACTGGGATTTTATTCCAAAAAGGCCAGAAATACAAAATTATTCCTCAGCTAAGAAAGTAGAAACCAGGTCTTGATGTACAAAGGATTGTCATGGAAAAAACCCCAACCCTGGGGCTGCATTACAGAAAAAAATTGGGTGAGCTGTACTTTTAGTTTAAATGAAGCAGATTGCAACTAAAAATCCAGGGACAAATTCCATAATAATTTATTGCTGAAAATTATTTTGTTTTGCCTTGTGAAGTCAGAAAAGAGTGGGGGGAAAGCCCCAACAGTGCCAGGTAACAAAGTTGTCACCTGGCTGATTAGAAATGGGATTGTCCCCCCGTTCTAGAGAGGTGCCCCATGCCAGCTCACCTCGCCCTGTGAATGCCTCAAATGAGCTGGAACACAGCACAGAAACATGAAACAGAATCTTCTGCTATTGGATTTTCCTTTTCTTTGCTCCATTTGTGCTGTGATTTATATGGAGAGCACAATTTGGATTGCACTGTGCCAGCAGTGAGACCACACTCCCTTTATGCCAAGATGAATTATTCTGCAGCTTCCCCATGCTGCTCAATCATAAACAGGGGCAGAAGATGAACCTGTGATTAAGCAGGATTTTATTTATTTATGGAGATTTCCCAATTCTGAAATATTTTTTGATTATATCATAGAAAATATTTCTGGGAAAAAAACCATTTCTCACATTTCCATCTTCCATGGAGTGAACGACTTCCCAGAGAGAGTGGGAGGAGGAAGAGCCCCAGAAGAAAAGGAGTTCATGGAGTTTAAAAATGCCATTTTCGTGTTCAACAAGAGTCCTGCAGGAAGATTGCACGTTCCACACGCATTTTAAAGGCCCTACAAATAAACAGCTCTGCTCCCTCTGCTGCATGTTTTGATCTTGGTAGCACAAATAGGAAATAGCAGCCTGACACTCGGGCAGGATCCTTTCCCTGCAGGGCCAGAGGGGTCCTCTGTGGTGGGATTATTTCAGAAGTGAGGCTTGGTCAGACACCTCAGATGGAAATTTGAAATATTGCAAGTGATTTGAACCACTGGAAGTGGTCTCCTTCAGCACAGCAGCTCTGTGGAGTGTTTGACTGTTCCTAAGCTGATCTCAGAGTTAAGCCCGGCTCAAATGGCCCGGGTTAATGGCCTGGTGTGGGGTGGCTCTGACTCCCAGCCCCGCTGGGAATGCAGGGCACTGTGGATATTGATCAGCCCTGCAATTGTGACTCATTTCCTCTGATCCACTGCTGAGTGGTAGCGTGCCCAAGGGGCTGGTTTAGGCTTCAAAAAAAAAACCAAAATAATGGGAAACACAAAGGGAGTGTGGGCTGTGGAATGGCAGCGGCTTTCATTCAGAAAAACATCTTTGTGGAGTAGCTCGGCTTTGAGAAGGAAAATATTTACATCCCTTCTAATCTGGAACTGGAATAACAAGAAACATACCTTGAAATGGCAAAAAATAAACAAACAAACAAAAAAAGGGGCAAGATCTCACCGTTCCAGAGGCTCTGTAACATTAAATACACTCGAAAGGACAAATCACAGCTTAGGTGTTAATTACTCACATTACTGCAATGGAGTTTTGGAGAAAGGCTCGAGGGAGAGGGGAAGGGATATTTTGTTTTTCTTGCATTTATTTCCACCCTGCTGCTTCCATGGTTTGAGCTGAGGCTCGGGAGCTCTGATTTCAGCTCCCTTTGGCCACAGGTTTCCCACAGACACATCACTAAATCAAAGTGTGCTCAGCTGAGGTGACTTTGTTCTGCTTTCTTGGGCTGTGTCCTCAGCAGGGGCTGTGCTGGGAAAATGCTCCGAGTTTGGGGCTCCAGAACAATGAGGACTTGGGGAAACCAAGTTTTGTAAAATGAGAAATATGAAATAATGGGGGATGTGCTGAATTCCAGCATCTCGCCAGGGCTGCTGCTGGAGTGCAGGGAAGCTGCACAAGCTGGGCAGTGTTTGGGGGTGATGATGTTTCTGTCTCCAGATTTATCACCACAATTCCAGCCCTGGGGACCCCCTGACTGCCAAAGGCTCTGTCTGTCCCTGTTGTCCCACCTGACTGGGATGAAAACGGCTCCAAAGAGGATCTTGAGCCTCAGCAAAGGTTTTTGTGCTGTTTTTCCCCTTCCACAGCAAGCACAGCCCTTCTCCACGAGAGGCTGGAGCAGCTGTGCAGATGGCAGACAGCTGCCAGAGAAATGCATCATCTTCCATCATCTGGCACCGCTCCTGCCAGCCCAGAGCCGCTGCTTTGTCACCCAACAATTCCTCATCAGAGAGGGAACCCGGCTGAGGAGAGCCAAAGCCACACCAAAGATGCTCCCCTGATCCCATCTGGGGGTTTCAGTGGCATTGATGCCAGCCTGGGACCTCCTCACCCACCCTGATGTGGAGATGAAAACCACCACATCTTTTATTGCTGAGTGCTTTACATGAAGAACCTGTCAGTGGAGCAGCATCTCGTGTTTGAATCATTTAACATCACTTTAATTCAGACTGCAGCAGCAATGAAAGCTCTGAAAACCAAGGACAGATCCATGAGGCAGAGCTGTGAAAATCCTGCTCAGGACTGGGGTCTGGGGTGATGCTCACCAGTGAATTCAGGCCCCCAGACTGGTGATGGCAAAGATTAAATTCCAACCCTGGTGCTTTAGATGAAGAACCTGCCTGTGGAGCAGCACCTTGTGTTTAAATCATTTAAATCACTTTAATTCAGACTGGAGCACAAGAGCAGCAGCAACAAAAATAAAAACTGACTCTAAAAACCAAGGACAGATCCATGAGACAGAGCTGTGAAAATCCTGGTCAGGACCGGAGGGGCAGCAGCTGCCCTGGGGTCTGGGGTGATGCTCACCAGTGAATTCAGGCCCCCAGATTGATGATGGCAAAGATTAAATTCCAAAAGTGGTGCCCAGAGGTTTCATGGCTGAATTTCAGCATCCAGATGTGCCTGGGAAGCTGCCTCAAAACAACCTGGCTGTTGTAAATCCCAGAGCCTCCATCCAAGCTTTGGTAACAAAGCAGAGGATGTATTCAGTTCCAGAAAAAAATTATTTTTGCCTCAACAGCAAGAATTTTCCAGGATCTTTTTCTTTCTCACTGCATTTCAGCACCATCTTAAGACCATTATGCAAAAATAGAAACACTCCTTTAATCATATTTTTATCCTCTCCACAATATTTTTGGAGAAATGTGAAGCTGACATAACACAGAGTCAGAGAGTGAGATTCTGTTACAAGTTTTATTCTTCTGTGCCTGAAACCCAGTCACAACCAAAGAATGTTGGGGAAACATTCAGCTCTGCTCTGGGCCTGATTTAAAAACGGAATTATTTCCTTTTTTTCCCTTGGAATGACTGCCTACCTGCCTGCCTGGTGGGCAATCAGCATAATCCTGTTTCGTTGCCTCTCAGCAAGAGGAAAATTAAAGCACAGTTCTGCTCCACTGGGTTCATCCTCTGCAGCTCTGCCTGCCGAGGAGCTCCCTGTGCTAAGGAAGGAGAGCAGCACAAAGTTGTAAATTACTTTTTTTTTGTTGGTTTTTTTGGACAGCTCTTTGCTTTTGGGGGATGGGGGAGCCTTTATTAAGTTTCCAAGTGAGTGCAGTGGTCATTGATGCTTTGAGGCAGCTCTGGGATGAATGTGCTGAGTGTGGCTCGGGCAGTGCTCCCCATGTGCAGGGAATGAGGCTCCTCAGAGCTTTCACATGTGCTTCACCATTCCTGCCAGGCATGTTTATACTCCTTTTAAATCAAAGCAGACTGAGGGATGGATTTTTTCAATTAAAACAATCCTTTATTGCTTGCTACCATGAGACACCCTCTTGTTTCAGTCTCTTCTGTGCTAATTTTGCACACACTGGTTTTACACTTGCATTAATGCACATGATGTGATGGTGAGGCTTGGAATAAATATTATTATAAATAAAAGCAGCAACTAGAACAGCTGTTCTTTTAAAATAGCCAGGTATTAGTGATGCTGGTGTCTGTTATTTAGAGGGACTGGGTGATGGAGGTGCTTTAAATACCTTTAATATTTTAAATTAAAACAGAAACCAGTGACACCATGGGGAGAGTGGAAGAGAGCAGTCAATTAATCATCAGGTGCTCTGTACACCCCTTTTCATTTCTGTGATTCTGCTCAGCTGAGAATCCTTTCCTCCTCTGAATTGGAGCACCAGAGTTGACTGGGTAGGTTAAAAATATTAAAATGAGACATTTAGTGCACACTGGCAGCGTGGAATGGTTTTATTCATGAAAGCTTGCGTGTTAAATGGAACATTTTATCCTCAAAGATGGAAGATTTCCCCAATCCCCACAAGTGCCAGGTGACTCCCAGGAATGGCATCAGCTGGGTGACATGTGAGCTGTGAGTCAGAGTGACAGAGCATGGCCAGGACATGGAATATCCCTTCCCTGGGTGTTTCCATGACTAACAGCTCCACATCCAAATCCTGCCAGCTCTGGGCAGGAACCATCCCGGGCTGTGGGCAGCAGAACTCCAGGAGAAATCCAGGATAAAGCTTGGAGCTCCAGGTATGGACATAAAGTCCATAAATTCCAAGTTTTGAGCGCTCAGATTGTGAATTTCTGGGCTGGAATTTCACCTCTCCAGTTCTGATGACTTCACCCTCATTCCCTGGTTTGTGACATCACCAGAGCACAGGAATATCTTTGTGAGCCACCTTGTCTAAAAAGGAAAGGGAGATGCTCTTACTTTTCTTCTATATTAAGACTTTTAAAAATAATCTGTGGCGAAGACAGGGATGTTTCAAGGGACTGTCTCAGCTTTTATTGCCTGGCTGTGAAGAATATTGATTTGAGGTCATTTTCATAGCGTTGTTATCCATCTCCATAAACATCTGCAGAGCACAGAGCAATCCCCCTCTGGCCAGGAGGAATCCTGAGGTGCATTCCCTCATTCTGCCCCTTTCCCAGAGCCTCCAAATAAGGGAGAACTCTGCTTTGTGGTTTGAAAATCTGGGTCTAATATTTGTGAAATGCCTGTATAGTTAAAATTCACTTTTATTATATTTGCATAGCAGAAGTGGAATTAATTTGACAGATTCTGCCGCTGCTGCTTTTAAATGTGGCAGAAAACTTCAAATTTCCTGCTCACTTTTATGCCAAGTACCCAGTGAAGTCAGGAACTGAGACTTGCACTTCAGTTATTGATTGATGGGATTTTTTTCCCCTTTTCATTTTATATATTAAGTGCACAGGCATGGCCCATAAAACTGTGTTAATGGCCAAAAAAAAAAGGGAAATGTGTCAGGTAATGTACTTGGAGCACCTCATTCCATTTGGATATGCCTGGGACTCGTCTCCATTGGATTTTCATCATCAAACCCACGATTTTGTTTTTAAATTACTTGGAGGCTTAAATTCAGGCTAGACACTTGGTGTCTTTGCTCTGTGGAGTATTTTGAAGAGAAAAGCTCGTCTTTCAGGAATTCTGCTCCAGGTGAGACAGTGTCCCCAGATTTTCCTTTATTGTCCCCATCCCTGAGCTGGAGGGGCTTTGGGGTGATTTTTCCTCTGCTGATTTCCATGTGAGTCCTTCCCCTGATCCACCCCGGGAGTTAAAACTCCCACATCAGAGACTAAAATATTGTTAAATAGGAATAAAGATCTGCTGATATCTCCAACACAAACAAGCGCTCCCCCACAGCACACAACAATTCACGGGCTTTGTTGTGTGCAATATTCTCTCTTCACAGATCCTTCTGTTCCAATTTTTGGGGATGTCAGCTTGCGGGGAAGAAGAGCTGCCTTAATTGCTGTGATGTTCTCTCCAAGACTGTTGTTTACCACAGAGGAATACTCCTGCTTTGCAAGGCTTTGACTCTTTTGTTGATTTTTGTGGAGAAGACGACTGGGATATAAAATTGTTTATAAAATGGTGTCAATAGCAGCCTGTGAACTCATTGTGGATGCTCTAAAGGTCATTTTCACAAGGTGACAGGGACACCTCCCACTGTCCCAGGGTGCTCCAGCCTGGCCCTGGACACTCCCAGGGATGGGGCAGGAATTCCTCCCCAAAATTCCATTTCCACATCCCCTCTGCAGGCCCGAGACCATCGCCCTTGTCCTGCCACCATCTGCCCATGCAAATAAAAATAAAAACGTTGTGAAACCCTGCTTTGTTCTCTTCTGGGGTTGCTCTTTCCAAGCCAAGCTCATGGAGATGTAATCTCGAAAAATTGGGTAATAATTGCTGCAAACTCAGTGCCTGTCATAATTAAAAAATATATCTAATATGTAGAAATGAGCTAATTGTTTTCAGGATAAAGAGGGATTTCTTCCTGAGGTTTTTATCCCAAATGCTCTGAGGGCAAGGTTGGCTTTCTGCTGCAAAAAATAGACATAGCATATAAAAATATATATAACATATATAACATATATCAATATATATAACATATATAAACATATATAACATATACAAATATATATAACATATATAAATATATAGCATATATAAGCATATATATAGCACATATAAATATAAATGCTATATAAAATATATATAGCATATAAAATATGTATAATGTATATATATTATATAGCACATACAGAAGATGCACTATTTTTATACCATATAATTATATACCATGATACAATACGTACTTAATATGTTGTGTGTCATGATGTTAATTGCACTCTATAATAATTAATATACCGTTAACATTAACATAATTACTATTACATTAGCAATAATATGCTGTAATTGACACAAGCTACATACAGATATCTTTTTATATGGTGTATAATACATAATATATACATTTTTCTAGTGCATATAATACATAGTATATACAAATATTTGCATGGATATTAAACACCTATTTTCTATAGCACATAATACATATTACATACACATATTTACATACGTTTAAATACACATTATACACACATCAGAATAATTTATATTCTAATGCTTTAATATAATGATAATAATTAATGGAATGGAATGGAACGGAATGGACTGGAACAGAATGGAATAGAATAGAATAGAATAGAATAGAATAGAATAGAATAGAATAGAATAGAATAGAATAGTCTGATATATATTACAGTTTATAATAATTTAATAATATTATTTTGCATAAATATTAACTCCCTACTTTTTATAGCACATAATACAATCATATACACATATTTACATACTTATTAAATCCACGTTATATACACCTTAGAATAATTTATATTCTAATACTACAATATTATTTGATAATACTAATAATGAAGCTATGAAAATTAACGACAATGTGTTAATAATATAGAATAGAATAGAATAGAATAGAATAGAATAGAATAGAATAGAATAGAATGGAATAGAATAATGTAATTTAATATATAATCCCTGTCTCCATATATATACTATATTGTTAATTATAGCGTACAGTGTAATAATGATATATTATATTATATTACTTATATTATATTATATTATTATATTATATTATATTATATTATATTATACTATACTATATTATTATATTATATTATATTATATTATATTATATTATATTATATTATATTATATTATATTATATTATATTATATTATATTATATTATATTATATTATATTATATTATATTATATTATATTATATTATATTATATTATATTATATTATATTATATTATGTTGCAACAATTATATAATAATAATTAGTAATGATGCCATGATAATAACCAACAACACGCTAACACTCAAGAATACCAATTTCCTTATTCCCCTGCTCCCTTACTCCCCAGACAAAGCCCTTTCCCCCGCACCCCCCGGCGCGCAGCAGCGCGGCACTATTTCCCTTGGCGGACGGATCTGCCGTGCCCGCCCGCCCGCGCAGGGATCCGGCGCTGCGGTCCGTCAGTCAGCGCCGTCGGGCGGCGCCGGGACGCGGCGGGCGCAGCGCTGAGCGGAGCGGCCACGCCGGGCTCGGCTCCCGCGCCCTCCCCGCGCCCGCAGCCCCGGCCCGCCGCTCCCTCCCGCCGGTGCGATGCTGCTGCCGCTCGCCGTGCTGCCCTGCGCCTTCGTCCTGCTGCGGGCCGCAGGTACGGCGGGCCGGGGGCGCGCCGCGAACAATGGGCTCGGGCGGACCCCGCGCTGCGGGGGCTCGGCGGGGCCGCGGGGTGGCGGAGACAGCAGGAGGAGGAGGAGGAGGAGGAGGAGGTGGCCGAGCCGGGCTGCGCTGCGCTGGGCTGGGCTCCCCCGGGGCCGGGCTCGCTGCGCGGGGGGCGCAGACAATGGGCGCGGAGGGGATGCTGCGTGCGGGGTCGCGGCGGGCTCGAGGATGCTCCCGCGGCCGCCGCCCTCCGCCGCCCGCCGGGGCACGGACGCGGCCAGGGACGCAGCCAGGGATGCGATCGCCGTGGAGCGGCTGGAATAATGAAAGGAGGAGGAGGAGAGGAGAGGAGAGGGAGAGGGAAAAAAAAAAAAAAAGAGGGAGAAAAAGGAGGGGCGCGGGGCGCTGCCGTTGTGGAGCGGCCCCGGGCGCGAGCCGTGGTGCGGTGGCCCCGCTGTGGCCGCTCGGTAGCCGCGGTGACCCCCCCGGGTCGCCACCGCCCGGCTCCGGGAGCGGCAGGTGGGCTGGGAGCGGCGGGATGGAGCGGCCACACCTGCGCCGGCCCCGCCCCAGCCAGCATCCCTGCTCCGAGCTGCATCCCCGTGTGCTCCATCCCTGCTCCGAGCTGCATCCCGGTGCTATCCATCCATCCCTGCTCCGACTTGCATCCCTGTGCTATCCATCCATCCCTGCTCCGAGCTGCATCCCTGTGCTATCCATCCATCCCTGCTCCGAGCTGCATCGCTGTGCTATCCATCCATCCCCGCTCCGAGCTGCATCCCCGTGTGCTCCATCCCCGCTCCGAGCCGCATCCCTGTGCTGTCCATCCCCGCTCCGAGCCGCATCCCTGTGCTGTCCATCCCTGCTCCGAGCCGCATCCCTGCTCTGAGCCGGATCCCCGTGTGCTCCATCCCCGCTCCGAGCCGCATCCCTGTGCTAGCCGTCCGTCCGTCCGTCCGTCCGTCCGTCCGTCCGTCTGTCTGTCCCTCCTCCCCGGCGCTGTCCGTGCCGGCGCTCCCCGGGGAGCGCTCCCCATCCGCGCTGCGCTCCGCCGGTGTTTGTTCCCTGTCCCGTTGTGTCCTGTGCTCCTCAGCCCTTGTCCCCCGTCCCTGGGGAGCATCCCGGGCTGGCGGTGCCGTCGCCCCCTCGCAGCTGTCCCCGCGCCGGGCTGCGCTCCGGGATTTTCCCGGTGCCGTGTCCGTGTGTCCCCGCGCTCCCCGAGGCTGTCAGTGTGTCCGTCCTTGCCGTGTTCCATCCCTGCCTCCTCCCCACGCCGAGGATTTTGATCTCCTTAAGCAATTACCGCCGCTGGGGCTCTGTCTGCCCTGCTGGTGACAGTGTCTGTCGCGGTGGCAGTGGTGACAGTGCCGCCAGTGTCCCCAGGGCTGCCGCCAGACCCGAGCCACCTGTTTAACATCAGCACCCACCCCGAGCCCTGCCCGGCTCTCCCTTTAGCTCTGTTTAATTCAGATAAAAGCCCGGAGTGCTGCTGAGGGGCTCTGTGCGTGGCCGGGGGTCGCACTCCCGTTCCAGCCGCTCCTGCCCTGCCCAGCTCCGCATCCTGCCCGGCCACACCCTCCCATCCCCGGGGCTGCACATCCCCGACACGTCCCCGACACGTCCCCGCCGCCTTTTTCAGCTGGGGGAGCCCACAATAAAGCGCCTTGCTTCGGGCTTTTTTTGGTTCTTTTTTTTTTTTCCCCCCAGGGGAAATAAATGGGAGTAAGCAAAAGAAAAATTATCTGCATATCATCTGTTGCCCCACTCGAATACATGTTTATCCAATAATAATTATTATGAATATGGAGACTGCCTAGGGAGCTGCACAGCTGGATCTGTTAAATCAGCACAAAATGGAGAACACAAAAACCAAATAAAATATTAAAAAGCTAGAACAAAGCAGCAGCAGTGTTTATGGTGAAAGCAGCACCAAGCACATCCAGCTCTGCTTTCCACCCTAAAGGATGCTCTGGTTGTGTTCCTTCTTTTTTTCCCCACTCTGTGATGGGGGAGAAGGAATTTTGCTTTGAAAGCTGTGGAGATGTCAGTGCAAGAGGGTGTTTTATTTCTTTTTATTTATTTTCTGATTGTGCTGCTTAAAAAACCCTTAAGCTGAAATGTAAGAGGAGGCAAGAGGGAGATGTTCATCAGTGAGGAATCCCTGAGGAAACTGTAGTGTGAGCACAGTTGTGGGGTGGGCTCACAACCAACCCGTGTCTTTTATGGCTTTTAGAATAATTCCACATTTCGTGTGTGCCCCCGTGGCCTGTGGTAGTGATGATTTATTTTATTTAGTCTGCTGTAAAATTAAAACATTCTCTGCTAATGTAGAAGCTGATTTATAGACAGAGCAGATGGCTCCTCTCCTTTCATGTGCATCCTGAGAACTGTGGTTTCCTAAAGAATAGAGAGGATTTTGTAGCAACTTTATCCCCTTGACACATGAACTTGAAAATTCCCCAACCGACTCTTGGGCTGGGTTTTGGGGGTTTTTTTTTGGGTCTTTAGCGTGTGGGTTTTGTCAGAGGTTTTTTTAAGGACATTTCAAATGAGTAACTCCACAACTACCCGGTTTTTAAGTGTTAAACATCGTGGCTGCTCTCCAGGCTGAAAGTGCCTTCACTTTTCCTGGCTGGGCTCCAGAAATGTATTTTAAGGATAACTGCTCTGCCTGGGTGCCGGCGCTGGGTACAGAATGCCAGGGGGGGTTTTTGATGGTTTTCCTGTTTGTTTGGGGTGGGAGGGCGATGCCATGGCTTTCCTGCACGGGCTGCCAGGCAAGCAGAACCAACTGCTGGGGGAGGAGGAGGAGGAGGAGGAGGAGGAGGAGGAGGGGATCCTGCATCTGCTGCCATCAGTCTGCGAGGAGCACAGGGACAGCTCGGGGAGGAGACAAAGCCCTCTCTTTTATTTATTTCCTCATTTCAAAGGCCGTCCTGTGGTTTTCCTCGTTGTTTTACGCACCTGGTGACAGAAAAAAGGCACAATTCTGGGGGTTTGGGGTGGGTTTTGGAAACATGGTTTTTGCGGTGTGTTCAACGTGAGCTGGGCATTATGAACTTGCCCAAATGCCTCTGCAGGCAGCCTGGGAGGAGCTGTTTCCCCTGGAATGGTGTCGTGGCTTTTGTGCAGGGAATTCTGAGAAGGCTTCAAGGGTCTGATGCTGGCAGGGCAGTGTTGTCCAGGTGCTCTGTGTATATTCACACATATATATATACAGAGAGGGAGGGCGTTGATTTCTTTGTTTATTTCCCAATTCTGTCCTTTCCCACGGATGTGAAACAAGCGAAGCCACTCGCCTGCGAATCCTCACTTTGAAAATGACAAGGAAACAGAATTGTGTTTCCCTTGCTGTTTATACCCTGGGAGAATGGGGATAACTGGGCCGAGGGTGTGTCTGGCAGGGAACTACGGCTCCCAGCAGCTCCTCTCTCCTGCATGGTTCCTTTGCGCATGTTTTTTCAGGAATTAATGTGATTAAAAAAACAAAATTGGAAAAAAAAAAAAACCAAAAAGAGCCACCAGGCAAATAGACTTTGAGCCATCCAAATCACAGGAGCAAATGTGAAGGTCAGCTCTGGGCTGGCTGTGGCTCCTTTTGTTTAGGAAAACACATTAGCATGGAGCAAAGGGCCGGCTGTGCACGGGGATGGAAATGAGCAGGGCTTGGCAGCAGGGCCCTTCTGGGTTCCTGGTGGGGAAATGCAGCTGCTCATTAGCAACGATGCCTTTTGAAGTGACCCAGAGCCAAATGGCAGCTCCTGCTCCTGCCTGCCTTGGGGCTGGCTCAGGCAGCCTCTGCACGGAGGCTCTTGTGGGGTTTGGGTTTGCAGCGCACGTGGAATGGAGGGAAGGAGATCAAAATCAAGGATAAAACTGAGATTAAATAAATGTATGGCTTTAAATCCAGTGCTTTTCACTGTATGGATGGTAAAGCAGATAATCCCTCTCCATAGGGTGGGTGATGCAGATCCCAGACCTTCCCAGGGGAAGTGACACACACAGGATGGAGTCACCATCCCAGAAATGGCCCTTGGGGCAGGGTTTGGTGCTGCTGCAGGGCTGACAGTGACACTTGGTGATCTTAAAGCTTTCTTGCAACCTTAACGACTCTCTGCTTGCACAAAAAGCAATTTCAGGAGGAATTCCCTCATGGGGAGGGTTAAACCTGGGCAGGGCTGCCCCGGGAGCTTTGGATTCCCCATCCCGGAGGTGTCCAAGGAATTCATTACTGGACTGGGTGGGGGCTGCTCACAGCTTGGACCCTTGGGAGGGCTTGGGGGGCTTTTCCAGCCTCAGTGGCTCTGATTCCATGGCAAACCTTGTGCCACAGCACCTTGGGCTGTGCAAGGATCTGATGGTACCAGGGCTGTGTTTTCCAGGTGCTCTGAGATGAGGGCGTTGATTTCTTTGTTTATTTCCCAATTCTGCCCTTTCCCGTGGATTCGACTCACTTGTAAATGTGGAACTTTGAAAATGACAAGGAAACAGAATTGTGTTTTCCTTGCTGTTTATAAACTGGGAGAATGGGAATAACTGGGCCTCCCCAGGGAAGGACTCCCCCACCAAGGGAGGTGCTGACATCTTTTAAAATACCCCAAACCACCTGAAAACTTCCTCAGAGCATTTTTTGAACCCGGTTGGAGCTTCTGAGGTTGCTTTTAACCCAAGAATTTGTGTACTGGAGGTGCTTCAGCTAAATTCTGACTGGGACAAATGTGGGGCATCAGCAGCCTCAGCCCAGCTGCCGGAAAAGCTGATTTTTGGGGAACAGCACACAATGGGAGGTTTATCCTGCACAGCAAGTGCAAATTGCTTTAAGATTCCTCTGAAGCAGCAGCAGCAGCAGCTGTGGGGTAGAGTCACAGAGAGCTGTGCTTAAGAGCAGGGGGAGTTATCTGAATTCTTCAACGTGAATAATAATTGGGATGGAGAGCTGGGGCTTGCAGCAGAAATCACAGAGCAAGAATGAGATTAAAACTGTGCTTGTGCCTGAAGATGAGTGTCTGCACCTGGCTCTGCAGAACCAGAGCTGGGGTTGGGAAATGGGGGGATTTTCAGGGGTCTGTGTTTGCTCTGTAATGGCTCGGGGTGGGTTTGGGGCTCCTGCCCTGCCCAGGGATGGAGGCACCAAAGGTCCCAGGTGGATTCAGGATGGAAAACCAGGTCAGAGAGGGAATGGAGAGACCAAAGGTCTGTCAGAGCCTGAGTGTCCCCAAGTGGATTCAGGATGGAAACCAGGTCAGAGAGGGGACAGAACCCCTGATCCCACAGCCATTGCTGCTGCTCTGCCCGGGCAGGGCCGTGTCCCACCCCTGATGCAAGGAAATCCATTTGGGGCTGCAGGCAGTGATGGGATCTGTGTCAGGGCTGATCCATCCTCTGCTTTCATCCAGATCTTGTGACAGGACACATGCAGGGGGAGTTGGGAAAACGAGACTTGGCTGGTTCGGTACAACTGGGAAGAATAACGTGGGAAAATATTGGGAAATCCATTGAAATGGTCGATTTCTTAAAAAGAGAAGCAGATTTGGTTTATTTTGAGTTAAAACAAATGTCCATCACTTCACCAGGGCATCATTGGCCAGGACAAAACCCATTTAAAGAAACTCTTGACTGCTTGAATTGAGGATTGTCAATCTCATCATGTCTTGAACAGAAATATTTATGTTTCCTTTCTAGCTGAGTTTTTCAGACTGTTACAGCCATTGGGTAACTCAGGGTAGGTACTTTGCACGGTTTGTTGTTCAAATCAGGCAAGTCAGGTTCATCCTCTGCAAACCCACCTGCTCCTGAGTGCTGAGGCCACGTTTGGAGTGTGGGGTCCAGGTGTGGAGCACAGCCAGTGGATTTACTGCAGAGGGACTGGAGCAGCACCTTTGGTGTGAGAAGAGGCTGAGAGAAGGCTCCAGGGGATGTGGATGTGGATAAATCCCTGTGAGGACAGCCAGGATCTCCCAGCAACAGAACAGACTGGAGTACAGCACAGCAAATCCTCTCTGCACGTATGAAAAACCACCAAAATCCCTTTTTTCTTTTTATTCTTGAATTTTTTATTTTTTGTTGGATGGATCCTGGACCAGGTTGAGTGGAGAGGTTGTGGATTCTCCATCCTTGGACCTTCAGAACACACCTGGCCAGACCCCTGGTGGCTCCTGCACTGGATAACCTCAAGATGTCCCTTCCAACCCCAATTATTCTGTGATTTTCCTACCTCTACTCTTATAAAACCAGTTCTAATAGAAGCTTATTTGAATATTTAATTCTCTTTTCCTTCTTTGTTTACGTTCATGACATTTATCAGCCTTGAATCTTTAGGATGAACAAGGATGTTAATTGTTTGTTGCTGGTTTATGGTTAATTGTAATTTACCACATTGATTAACTTGGAATATGACTGCAAAGACACGAAAGGGAAAATCTGTGTACAGAAATGGGGAATTGTGTGAAATGAAGGGTTAGAGGAAGAAATGAGCCAGGTAACATTCAGGGCACGTTTTGGGCAGAGTTTGGTCAGGATCAGTGAAATTCCAGGTCCTTTCCAGAGGAGAGCCCTGGCTGAGCAGTGAATTGAGCAGGTGATAAATGATGAAATGAGGTGATGAAGATTTTAGACAATGGAAATAGAAAATCGTTGCCTCCATATTTGAATGGGCTTTCCCAGATGTTTAATATCTCTTGTCCCAAAAGCAACAGTATAAAAAATACTTTAAATGTTACTACAACTGCAATATATTCCTGCAGAATTCAGTTAATTGTCCCTGAAATCAAACTGTAGGATTGTAAATGTCCTTGTTTTGTGGAAAAAAAACCCTAAAAATTTATTTACAAAGTGCAGTTCTTTTTACAGTGAAGACTGATGTGCAGTAAGCATTCAAAAATTGAAATCTCATTTTTTTTCCAGCACCTTCTTATGTGGGATATTCAAGGCTGGGTTTGAATAAAACCGAAGGAGGTGCAGCCAGGTTGGTGGTGTTGGCACAGTATTGGCAAACTGGGCTCAAATAATGGCATTATTGCAAAAATTAAAATAGGGGCAGCCAGGTTGGTGGTGTTGGCACAATGTTGGCAAATTGGGCTCTAATGCATGGAATTATTGCAAAAATTAAAATAGGAGCAGCCAGATTGGTGGTGTTGGTACAATGTTGGCAAACTGGGCTCTGATGATGGTGCAAAATTGCAAAAATTAAAACAGGAACAACCAGTTTGGAGGTGTTGGCACAATATTGGCATACTGGGCTCTAATAATGACATTATTGCATATTTTCAAATAGGAGCAGCCAGGTTGGTGATGTTGGCACAATGTTGGCAAATTGGGCTCTAATGCATGGAATTATTGCATAATTGGAAATAGGAACAACCAGGTTGGTGGTGTTGGCACAGTATTGGCAAACTGGGCTCTAATAATGGCATTATTGCATATTTTAAAATAGGAGCAGCCAGTTTGGAGGTGTGGGCACAATATTGGCAAACTGGGCTCTGATGATGGCACAAAATTGCAAAAATTAAAATAGGAACAACCAGTTTAGAGGTGTTGGCATAATATTGGCAAAGTGGGTTCTAATCTGTGGCATTATTTCATAATCTAAAATAGGAGCAGCCAGATTGGTGGTGTTGGCACAATATTGGCAAACTGGGCTCTAATCTATGGAATTATTGCACAATTTCAAGTAGAAGCAGCCAGTTTGGAGGTGTTGGCACAATATTGGCACCCTGGGCTCTAATCTGTGGCATTAATTTGGAACAAACACAGCAGGGATTGAGGGCAGCTCGGGCTGGGGATGCTCGTGGTGGTTCCTCAGAGCCCAGCCTGTCCTTGCATGTTAATCAGCCTCTCAAAGAGCTCTGCATTGTGCAGGCTCTGGGGTTGTGCTAATAAAAAGGGTTTTTATTCATTCCAGAGCAGCAGAACCCGGGCAGTGGCTGGGCAGGGACAGCCCCGAGTGCCCAAATGGGCACAGAATACTCAAATATTCACCCTTGGTCTCCCCAGCTCCTCGGGCAGCTGGGGGGTGAAATTAAATATTGGACAGTTGGGATTGCAGCAGGCCAAGCTCGAGGTCGTGATCCTGTTGGGAAACTTGGAGGGGGTAAAAGATGGGGAAATGAGAGATTTGTGAGTTTGGAATGACAGGATTTGTCCCAGGTAAAAGATGGGAAAATGAGAGATTTGTGAGTTTGGAATGACAGGATTTGTCCCAGGTAAAAGATGGGAAAATGAGAGATTTGTGAGTTTGGAATGACAGGATTTGTCCTGGGTAAAGAATGGGGAAATGGGAGATTTGTGAGTTTGGAATGACAGGATTTGTCCCAGGTAAAGAATGGGGAGATGGCAGATTTGTGAGTTTGGAATTACAGGATTTCTCCTAGGAAAAGAGTGGAGAAATTTCAGTTGTGTGGGTTTGGAAATAACAGGATTTCTCCCGGGTAAAGGGTGGGGAAATTCAGATTGTGTGGGTTTGGGAACAATAGGAATTCTCACAGGAAAAGGGTGGGGAAATTGAGTTTGGGAATGACAGGATTTCTCCCAGGTAAAGGTTATGGAAATCTCTGATTGTGTGAGTTTGGGGATAACAGGATTTCTCCCAGGTAAAGGTTGGGGCAATTGAGTTTGGGAATAGCAGGATTTGTCCCAGGTAAAGGTTATGGAAATCTCAGATTGTGTGGGTTTGGGAATAACAGAATTTCTCCCAGGTAAAGGTTGGGAAAATTCAGATTGTGTGAGTTTGGGGATAACAGGATTTCTCCCAGGTAAAGTTTATGGAAATCTCAGATTGTGTGAATCTGGGAATAACAGGATTTCCCAGGTTAAGAGTGGGGAAATTGAGTTTGGGAATGACAGGATTTCTCTCAGGTAAAGGTTATGGAAATCTCAGATTGTGTGGGTTTGGGAATAGCAGGATTTCTCCTAGGTAAAGGTTGGGGAAATGGCAGATTTGTGAGCTTTGGAATAACAGGATTTCTCCCAGGTAAATGTTATGGAAATCTCAGATTGTGTGGGTTTGGGAATAACAGGATTTCTCTCAGGTAAAGGTTATGAAAATCTCAGTTCTGTGCGTTTGGGAATAACAGGATTTCTTCCAGGTAAATGTTATGGAAATCTCAGATTGTGTGAGTTTGGAGTAACAGGATTTCTCCCAGGTAAATGGAAATCTCAGATTGTGAGGGTTTGGGAATAATAGGGACTAACCCATCATTCATTCCTCTGGTGATGTGGTTTTGTGGAACTTCAGCTGCTGCACTGTGAGGTGAGGTGTTAATGAGCTGTGTCTGTGTGAAAGAATCCAGAAAAGGGAGATTTTGGCTCCTTCTCTTTGTACAAATCTCAACAACATGGTGGATATTGAGGTCCTTGTTTCATAGATATGGAAACATGGATTTCAGTGAGCTGTGGAGATGTTCCAGTGGGTGATGTTGGCACTCTGAAGGAGAAAATGGGCAGATAAAATAAATATCTATATCTGGATGGGTACAGATGTACACACAAATGTTCTCGTACAGGAATTTTGTACAGTGAGTAGAGGATTGGGCTGCAGACTGTGCTTGTGAATTGCCACCATCTCGTGTTGTGAACAGAGGTGAAAATTGATCCTGGTTGTGCTGAAGAAAACCTTTTGTTGGAAGGAAAAATCTGCATTTCAGCCAAGCAGTGAGCCTATCACTGTGCTCCCCAATCCAGCTCTGTTATCCTGGCTTTGTGTTTAATCAATATTATTGAGCTGTTTGCTGAGTCCTTGGTGTCTCTTTCCTCTGCTTTTCCTCCTTTTATCAACTCCTGGGCACATTTCTTACACCTGATTATTTTGTTCTGGGAGAGCACTGGCAGGGTTCCCTGTTTGTGTGAATTTCAGCAGTGAATTTATGGAAAGCAGCAATTCCAAAAGGCACCCAGGAGGCTGAGAAAGCCTTGGGGATGATGTTCAGCCTGGGCTGAGGTTGGATTGAAGGTTTTTGTGGAAATGAACCGCTGGAGTGGAGCTTTTGGTGTGTTTGTTGTTATTTTCTGTGCACAAAATGGTATTTTCTGGGCATTTTTACAGGGAACACGGGGGATTTTTGTGTAATTTGGTAACATGGAGAACATTTTTCTGCTCAGTGTTCATTGAGAATTGTTGGGTTTTTGTGGGATGTGTTGGGGTGGGAATGAGTGGATTTTCATGGTGCAGCAGAGCCCTGCCTGTGTCACTGCAGCCAGAAGGAAACCCCCAGCCCATCCTTGCCAGCCAACGTTGTTGTTTTCTGTGCACAAAATGATATTTTCTGGGTATTTTTGTAGGGAACATGAGGGATTTTTGTGTAATTTGGTAACATGGAGAGCATTTTCTGCTCAATGTTAATTTTTGCTGTGTTTCAGTGAGAATTGTTGGGTTTTGTGTGGATGTTTTGGGGTGGGAATGGGTGGATTTCCTGCCTGTGTCACTGCAGTCAGAAGGGAACCCCCAGCCCATCCCTGCCAGCCAATGTTGTTGTTCTTTATGCACAAAATGATATTTTCCAGGCATTTTTGTAGAGAGCATGAGAGATTTTTGTGTAATTTGGTGATGCTGTTAAGGCAGCAAGACAGGGAGAGCATTTTTCTTCATTTTTGCTGTATTTGAGTGAGAATTGTTGGGTTTTTGTGGGATGTTTTGGGGTGGCAGTGGGTGGATTTCCTGCCTGTGTCACTGCAGTCAGAAGGGAACCCCCAGCCCGTCCCTGCCAGCCAATTCCCATTAATTTCCCTGATAATCCCATTTAAAGCCCGTGGCACTTGCAGTGTTTGGGGGTGAAGTGCAGCAGGAAATACTGAGCACAGCCCGTGCTGGCATTTCCCTTTGGTGAGAGCTGCATAAATATGATTTTTCTATCATTCAGATTAATTGTGTGCAGGCTGTGCCCTGCTCTGATGAAGCACTGAGAGCCCCCCTGGGTGTGCTCTGAAATCCTCAAAATAACCGAAATAAAACTTCTTTCAGATTTGTTCTCGTGCACCACAGATCCCATGCAGCCCAGGGATCAAAGTGCTCCATCATTCTTGGTTAATTATAACTTTGGAGGGTTTCATTCTGCATTTTTCACAGCGAGAGGAAGGCACTTCTGGCATTTTAGCAAAATACAACCAGCAGCTGCTTGGCCAAGGGACTTTTCAAATAAAATTTTGGGAGCTGCAGGAGTCAAAAGAGCAGAGCTGGGCAGTGCTGCAGTTGTGTTTGCAGCAGATAATCCCCAGTGCAGCGTGGAGCAGACACAGGAATTACTGCACACTCCTAAATCCTGCTGCACTTTAATCTCCCCACCATCTCTGGGAAGGCTCACGGCGTTTATTCCATTTATTCCTTGTATTCCATTTATTCCTTTTATTCCGTTTATTCCTTTTATTCCATTTATTCCTTTCATTCCATTTATTCCTTTCATTCCATTTATTCCTTTTATTCCATTTATTCCTTTTATTCCATTTATTCCTTTTATTCCGTTTATTCCCTGCTCCCTCCTGGCTGGGGTTGGTTGGGAATGAAGAGGGGAAATACATGAAGGGAATAAAATTTAAATTTATTTATTGTAGGCATCATGGAAAACTTTTTTTTTCTGTAAAAAGAGCTGCAGCATCAGAGATTTAATTTATAGTGATTCATTTCTGGCTTTGCCATTGGGTTTTATTTGGGACAGGCTTTGGCCATTTCACTCTCTAATTTTTCTCCAATGAATATTTCATGAAACACAAGCAAACTTGGAGTAGTTTGTGCTTCATGGACAAAAATAACGTAGTGCTGCAGTGATTGTTTGTAATTTTAATTTCCCACTGCAGGCTGGCATGGCTGTTAGCTCCAGAGCAGAAAATACTGTGAAATATTTCTGTTTAGAGTAACAGTTATTTAGTATAAACACTAATAAATAAAAATTTATTTCGTTATAAATACTTTATATGGAATAAAAGTTATTTTTCTCTAGCAGTGGGTGTTTCTGTTGCTTGCAGGATGCTTTCATTCCTGGCAGGAAAGGTGGGATTTTTGTGCTGAGCAGTTTGGTTTTGCACAGTGTCAGGCCCAAGGAGGTAAATCCTGATTTTCTGCAGTCCCAGGGAATACCCAGGAAAGAATTCAGGAATTTTTCTCCCCTGCTCCCAGGTACTGATGGATCCCTATGAAAATTCCAAATGCCTACTTGAGTAAAAATCAATGTAAATCTGCTCAGCGAGCATTTCTTTCTAAATAAATCACTTGTGCTGATCTTTCTTACAGCTGGTGAAAACCCAGCTTTTCATTGAAAGAGAAAATGTGATTTTTTATTTCACCCAGGCCCTGCTCACACTGCAGTTAGTGTGACCTGCTGCTCACGGATGCCTTGTGTGGGTGGGGAGGCAAAACACAAAAATTGATGGAAATCTTTTTTTTCCTTCCTTTTTCCCCTGCTTTTTTCCTTACTGGGTGCTCTCACCAATTTTTCTCAGCATTTTGTGTGTCCCACTCTTGGTGTGAGAACAAAAATCTCAACATCATCAGCAAAGCCCTGAACAATCCCAGCCCTGAGGTATTTTTCACTCAGCCTCTCTTCCAGGAGAAAACTGCACTTCAAACCCTTTGATTTGTTAAAATTCTCTTTAAAACCCTCTTTTTTAAAACCACACCATTCCTGGAGCAGCTTTTCCCATTATTCTGTTGAATATTCAAAGTGAAAAGGTGCCCTTGGAGCAGTCCCTGGGGTGTGTTTGCTGTGGGTTTTTTGTGTTCTGGGCAAACACACTTCAGGAATTTCTGCTTTTATCAATGGCAGTGCTTGGTGTTTGCTGTAAAACAAGAGCAGAAATAAATGCTGATAAAAACAAGAGTAGAAATAAATGGTTTATGCCCAAGCTTGTGGGATTGCATTATTTTAATGTGAAAATAATACCTTGTGGGAGATGGGGGAACTCTAAGGGTTGGCCTTTAGGACAATCTCTGTTGGTGCTGTCTAATACAATAAATTAAAGCTTTATTTTGCTTTTTGCTAGGTGTGCTGCAGTTTCTGATCACCTGTCTCTGTTTTAGTTACATTTTACCTGTTAATCCCCCCAAAAATGCACAATGTGCCAGAATGTGCAGATGAAATCCCACATTTTGCAATCCCCATTATTTTGGTTAAAAGAAGCCATTTTTATATGAAGAATTCTTGCTTCATGAGACTGGATCTGGATTTAAATGCAACCACAAGGCCATTGTGGACCATTTTTCTTGTGCTCAGCCCTGAATTTCAGGACCATTTGTTTTGTTTTTAGCCCTGAATTTCAGGACTATTTTTATTGTGTTTAGCCCTAAATTTCAGGACAATTTCTGTTGTTTTTAGCCCTAAATTTCAGGACCATTTCTGTTGTGTTCATCTCTGAATTTCAGGACCATTTTTCTTGTGTTCAGCCCTGAATTTCAGGACCATTTCTGTTGTGTTCATCTCTGAATTTCAGAACCAATTTTGTTGTGTTTATCCCTGAATTTCAGGACCATTTCTGTTGTTTTTAGCCCTGAATTTCAGGACTATTTTTTTGTGTTCATCTCTGAATTTCAGGACCATTTTTGTTGTGTTCATCTCTGAATTTCAGGACCATTTTTCTTGTGTTCATCTCTGAATTTCAGGACCATTTTTCTTGTGTTCAGCCCTGACTTTCAGGCTCTGGTTTGTAGCTGCAGGCACTCTGGCAGCTCTGGAGGGTGATCAGTGCCCTGTCCCAAAGCTCCTGTGCATTCCCAGGAGCTGCTTTTTATCACCCTAAACTGGTCCATCCAAAGCAGCCTGGAAATAAAAATAGAATTCCCCCACTCTGGTTTGGGCCCTGCATTATTGATGGGTTCCTGCAGTGTCCTCTGTGTCCAGGAGATTTATGGGGTGTGATTTATTATTTAGTGGCACATGCAGAAGCACCTCCAAGCATTAAAGAAACAGAAGATAAAGGTATTTCCTTATCAGGTGAAGGGTTCTCTTATCTCATTTTCCTTGGAGATTGCAGCAGCGGTGGGAGCAGAGGAATTCAGCTGGAGTGGTGAGTGAAAGCAATGCTGCTGATTCCCTTGGAATTTAGCACTTTAAATGGATTAGAACTAAAAATATCCCTGCCTGGCATTGCGTCAGAGCCTTCCAGAGTATCTGCATTTCCATGTTGGATGGCAATTTCAAACGATGCCCACGTGGGAGCTAAGTGGGAGCCAGGGTTGGGAATAATTCGAAAATTCCTGGGGGTTGCTAAAGTGGGAGCAGCAGTTGGGAAGGAAAAGATGATTTTTGTTATGGACAAAATGTGGTTTTTGTTGCAGACAGGTGTGTGATTCTCTCCTTGGACGTGTGGGACAGGAATGGGTTTGGAACTTTGGGGTGGGATCTGCTCCACCACATCCTGCTGGTCAATTCTGTTGCCAGTGAATTCACTCACTGCTCACAGTTTGGGGTTTTTGTTAATAGTGGTGTGTGAACACTGCATTAGGGATTGTAATCCCAAACCCCAGCAATGGTTTTGTACCAGTGGAAAGGGAAATAATCTCATTTTTTGTTTACCTAAAGCCTGGAGTTTCACTGCCACAAGGGAGGGGTTTTGATGGAGCTTGTGCTGTGTGCTCCTGTTCTGTTTGGACAAATTTGATTTTCCTAGAGCAGTGAAATGATCTTGTGGAGGGGCTGAACCACAGAAACACAGAATCCCACGGTGCTAATTGGGGTGCTTGTAATGCCATGTGGTGGTAGCACTGTGTTAAATCTCCTCATGCATTGTTAGTTCTAAATTGCTGGAAAATCCCTGTGAATCAGGGCAGGATTTTTATCCCTTACACTGAACATTTCTGTTGATTTTTGGCCCAGTTTTGTGTGACTGCAGAGCAGTTGGCTGCACATTCAGGAGCTCCAAAGGTGAGTTTGTGCTGATGCTGGAGGTGTTTTAGCTCCAGGTGTTGGTCCTGCAGCCTTGTGGAAGGAGAGGGGAGCTGAGCAGTGTGACACTCCTCCCTTTGGGGGATCAGCTGCCTGCAGTGCAGGGAAGGCTCTTTGAGGGGCTGTGAATTCCAGACAGGTGAGGTTTGGAAGCTGTGCTCCAGGTTCACGTTTTGGACTCCACTAGATGGCACTGATTTATTGTGCTGTTGATGAAAATCCATCAAATGCAGTGGGACACTTTTATTTTTTGAAGAGGAGCCATGAAGGAGATGATGAGGATGCTCAATATTTATCTGTTTGTCTGCTGGGTGCATTGATGGTTTCCTTCATGACCTCCTGCTTCTGATGAGGAGTTTTGGATGGACTGAGTGTATCTTTGAAATATTTAGCACTGGGAAGACCTCTCTAAATAAACACCTGGTTTTTCTTACCCTATTTGTGTGCAAGGAAGAAGCTGGGCCAGTGTTGGTGCAGGCAGCTGGGTTTGCCATAACTGTGGCTCAAACCATCACAGAATCCAGGATAAATAGAAATTCTGCTCTTTCTGATAAGAAAAGAGTGTTCCTGTTGGGTTCCAGTCCCACAGTGCCAGTTCTGGGTGACACCAAAGTGATTTCAGTGTTTTAGTGCTGGAGAGCACTGGGTGGGAGCAAATAATTAATTATTTCAGGGGCAGAAATGGCTGTGAGAGTTCTTTTGGTAAATCTGGTGCCCAGATTCTCCCCAGGACCTTGTGTGTGCTGCTGCCCAGGGTTGAAGGGCAGAGAATCTGTAATTCCATCTCTCCTCTCCTCTCCGAGCATCCCACAGGGAGCAGGAGCTGTTCTGCTCAGCTTTGAGGATGTTCCACGAGGATAAACCTGGGATTTGGGTTGGTTCCACCTGGTTTTCCTCCTGTAATCTCCTTTTGCTGGCAGCTGAGCAGTGCTGCAGGTTGGCCTCGCCTGACTCCATCACTCGTGGGTGTTTGGCTCTGGTGCCTCACAGAGTTGTTGTTGTGCAGGGAGTGTGCAGCTCTTCCTCCTTCTCCAAACCAAACCCTGCCTGTTTCCTTGCCTTCCTTCCAGGGATTTGCAATTAAATGGTTTTGTGTCTGCTGCCCAGGGCAGGGTAGAGAGTTACCCCAGGAATCTGTAATTATTCCATCTTCTGTCTTCTCCCTGCGTCCCCTGTGCTGCCCCTGGAGCATCCCACGTCCCTCAGGGAGCAGGAGATGTTCTGCTCAGCTTTGAGGATGTTCCATGAGGATAAACCTGGGGTTTGGGTTGGTTCCACCTGGTTTTCCTCCTTTCCCTGGCAGCTGAGCAGTGCTGCAGGTTGGCCTCGCCTGACTCCATCACTCGTGGGTGTTTGGCTCTGGTGCCTCACAGAGTTGTTGTTGTGCAGGGAGTGTGCAGCTCTCCCTCCTTCCCTCTCCAAACCAAACCCTGCCTGTTTCCTTGCCTTCCTTCCAGGGATTTGCAATTAAATGCTTTTCAAGGAGACCAGCCTCCTTTTTCCATGGCAAAGTTCTGTTCTGTGCCTGGCCTGTGCTCGGAGGGACGAAGCCTTTCAGGAGCCTCAGATGAGTCCAGCAGTGACTCCCCAGAATTCAGCATTTTGTGGGTGCTGCTGCCTCCTCCAGCTGCAGTTTTTGGGGCTGTGTGTGGGGTTTCTCTGTGTTCCCATGGGGAATTTGTGTTTCCCCTCCCCAAAGCTGCAGGGAGGCGTTGGCAGGGCTGAGCACTGCAGGGAGGCACTGAAATCCAGTTTTGTGCAGCTTTTGTGCCCTCAGTGCCCCAGAGCTGGGGCTGGAGTGCTGCTATTCCCTGTCTGCCTCGGGGTTTCCTGGTGGTTTTCCCTCCTCTCCTCTCAGGCTGGAGCTTCAGTTGTTCTTTGGGCTCAGTGATGTTTGTCAGGCCCAGCTCACTGCAGTCTGTGGGACTCAATCCTGTGACATTGGCAGGGTTGGCTTTTTCTAAATATTTTTTTTTTCCTTTTGGCACCATGAATTTTTACATAAATTTATGACTTTTACCCTTGGTGGGGAAGGATGGGGTGATGTGTTCTGGCTTTGAATTAATTCCTAATGCCATTATTTCCTAACTGTGATTTATATCTATTCCATTTCATTCTGGGCTTTTTACATTATTAATTCCTAATTCCATTATTCCCTGACTTTTTCCCATTGCCTTTTTTTTTTCCTTCTTTCTCACAACGTTTGTCTCTTGTTTGCTGCCTACTGAAGCTTTGATGTTCCTGGATAAATGGATTTTTAATAAATTGAATGGATTAATAATAAATTGATCATGTGCAGTGCCTGGGAGCAGCCTGGCTGTCCCCAGGGGTGGGTGGGGACCAGGTGCCTGCTGTCCCTTGGATCTCACAGGTCTGGTTTATCCTCAAATAAATTTATCCTAGTATATAATTATCTTATAAATAATTATAAATACATTTATCCTAATATATCCAATATAAATAAATTAAGATGAAGGGGAAAATTGTCCTCATTGAAGAGGGGAAAATCCAACTTAATTGAGATCAAAGTGTAATTAAGAGGGAGAGTGAATTGTCCCAAAAAGGGGGGATGGAGTGGAGCATGGCAGGGCTGTGGGGTTTGTGCTGCTGGGAGAATCAGGCAGGGCTGGCTGGGGACTCCAGGCTCCCTTTGCTGTTGTGTTTTCCAGCACAGAAGGTGGAATAGTAATTTATTATCTGACATTCTTGGCAAACAGATGGAAAGCACTCTGCCTGTGAATTTGCAAGGGAAAGGATTCTGGGAGCAGGCTTTGCATATGTCCTTCCCCCCTTGGTTTTTGTGCACGCTTAGGAAAACAACAATGAAGTCATTCCGTGGTGTTGGAAGGGAACTTGTGTGGTGTTCCCACTCCTGCTGTCAGGATGGATAAAGGAGACATCCACTCTGAACGTGGCAAAGGGATGGAAGAAACGGGAACGAAATAAAGCTGAGAAGTGCCCTGAGCTCTGCGAGTTCTGCTCGGTTCTCATCCCACATTTGCATTTTGTAGTGCGGATAAACCTCTCTGTTTGATGGTGAAGAAGAAATGTTAAGGCTAAAAACATCTAATTAAGAAGTGAGCAGAAGTGTAGAATAAACGCCTCTGTTTGATGGTGAAGAAAGGGGAGATGTTAAGGCTAAAAGATCTAATTAAGGAGTGAGCAGGTGAATAAAGGGCTCAGATCAGTGAGCAGCCAACGTGCCCTTTGCAGCTCTGACATGTTTGTGTTGTAGTTCGCCTTTGTTTGTGCTTTGCTTCAAGAGGGCAATTAATTAACTTGTTTCTTTGTTTAGCTGGGGGGTTTTGCCTTCAGTGAGTTTCACACCAGGGAGTTCTCAGCCTGCAAGGAGGAGAAAGGGGCTCTGGCTTTGGGAGGGCAGATAAGAGCACTTGGGAACGGGGATTTTGCAGTTTTGGGTAATGAATTGCCCTCTGGGTGTGTGCCCCGTGTGTGACCAGGCACTGCAGCAGTTCCTAAAGCACTTGGATTGTTCAGAACCGCAGCCAGGGTTAGGGGCTGGAGCTTTTCCTTGCAGAACACAAAGCCTGGAGGAGGCAGTGGAAGGAATCAGCCAGATGGGTGCTTAACCTAAATCCCCTGAACTCGCTGGGGACACCTGGCCCAGGCTGCTCTCCTGCCTCAGAGCTGCTCTGGGAGGTGTGGGAGTGCTTTATGCAATATCCAGGGTACATGAAACGTCCCTGACAGCTCCTGGAGGGGGAAAAGCTGCTCACAGTGTCAGGGAGCCAGAGAGGAGATGGCACCAAGATCTGCTGGGCAATCCCAGCAGGAACCTGGGAGATTCCCACTCACAGCTTTGGGAATGTTTGGCTTTCCCTTCTAGCTGAAAACCAGCCATGGCACGAAAATTGATTGTAGATCAGTGGGAATCTCCCATCCGTGCATCACCAGTGCATTCCCATTTTGTACATCAACCACTTGGATCTGTCATCCCATTTATAGTGACTTGGATCTATCATCCCATTTAGAGTGACTTGGATCTGTCCATCCCATTCATAGTGACTTGGATCTATCATCCCATTTAGAGTGACTTGGATCTATCAATCATCTCATTTATAGTGACTTGGATCTGTCATCCTATTTATAGTGACTTGGATATCATCTCATTTATAGTGACTTGGATCTATCATCCCATTTATAATGACTTGGATCTATAATTTCATTTATAGTGACTTGGATGTATCATCCCATTTATAGTGACTTGGATCTATCATCTCATTTAGAGTGACTTGGATCTATCACCCCATTTATACTGACTTGGATCTGTCATCTCTCCATCCCATTTATAATGTCTTGGATCTGTCATCCCATTTAGAGTGACTTGGATCTACCATCCCATTTATAGTGACTTGGATCTATCACCCCATTTATACTGACTTGGATCTGTCATCTCTCCATCCCATTTATAATGTCTTGGATCTATCATCCCATTTATAGTGACTTGGATCTATCATCTCATTTATAGTGAGATATGGAGATTAAAATGAACACTCAGATATTTCCACCCTCTCAGTGCTCGTTTCAGCCTTTCTGTTCCCCCCACAGCAGCACCCGTTATCTCTGAATTCCACCCCTGAATTTCTGCCTGCAAGAGGCACAAAAGGAGATGCCAGCACAGTGATTGCCCATGAAAGCAGCAGCTCCTGCCTGACCCAGGGCAGGTTCCTGCTGCAGGAGCAGAAAATCCCCTTCCACACCCTGGTGCCAATTCACAGAGCCAGGCAGGACCCTGTTGTTGTCCTGGTGCCCATTAGGAGCAGCTGCAGGCTGGACTTTGATGTCCTGGAGGACAATGGGGTCCCTGTTGCAGCTCCAAACCCTCTCCTTGCTCTGCTCTTTGGCCGGGGGCTGTGGGGCTGGGGAGAACGTGAGGGGCAGCACGAGATGGAAATGCCAGGCAGGAAATGGTCCCAGATGCCCTCCCTGGGATGTCAGGGTTTAGCAGGGATGCACTGGGAGGCAGCAGAATTTTAATGCTGGCAGATAAATGAGGATGAAGGGGAAAATTGTCCTCGTTGAAGAGGGGAAAATCCAGCTTAATTCAGAGCAAAGTGTAATTAAGGGTGGGGGAGAGCTTCTGGCGTAGATGGAGAGAGCTGAGAATTGCAGGAGGAGTTCTGTGCACAGAGATTTATCTATTTCTGCCTGGTTTTCCTAGAGGATGTGCCCACCTTTCCCTGGGGTATTTTTTGCAGTGGGCAGCCAGAAATTTTGGGAGATCCCCTCCTGATTTGTGCAGCGAAGGAGGTGAATCAATGCAGGAAATGTGAATTCCTGCAAAGTGAGGTGCTTTAAAAAGAGCAGGAGAAGCAGGGGTGGTGGTGGATCCTTGTATTAGTGAGGAGCAGGAATTGGGAGGGATGGGGATAATGGGGTGACAGAGCCCCCATCCAGTGCTTTGGGTTAGGGCTTGCTGGGAAATAACACCAAAAGCTGTTTCTGTCCCTTCTCTCCCTAAAATCTCTCATTATTTGTCTCAAACCCCAGCTCATTAATCTCAGATCCATTCCTGTTTCTGTTTCCCAGGGCTCTGTGGCAGGATCCCAGTGAGTCACTCACTCACAGGGTTTTGTTGCTGTTCCCCCAGTGACAGGAGTGACTGAATTCCTGCTTGCAGGCATGTAGGAGATCCCACATCCCTGCTGCCATCTGTTACCAAACTTGGAGGGTTCTGTTTTTCCCAGTTTGCAGCAATTTGAGGGAGAGTAGGGGAAATAGAGCAGGTGATTAAAAGGAGGATTTGAGTGATGCAAACATTGGTGGAATGACCAGGAGATGAAGAGTGCCTGCAGTGGGGCTTTAGGAAATTCAGCAGCCTCTGACAGAAGATGGTTTTACTCAGATATTCTGACTGTATTCCCCCTGTCATGAACCAAATTTCAATTTATTTCTTTATTTTCGGTGCTGTGTGGCTGTAATTGCAGCTCATTATCTCAGGGCTGTGGATGTCCCAGGAGGTGCAGGCTGATAAAAAAAATCACCTTGCACGTGAGCTCTGAGTGCCAGCCCTGCCTCGAGTGCCTTTTTTAATGAGCTCACCCCGTGGAAAGATCCATTGTTCCCTGCACAGACAATTGCTGGCTTGTGCTGTTTGCAGTTCTCTGCTTGGCCACAGTTCCTGGCTTCTGTGGGAATTATCCTTTGGGTTTGGCTTTTTCTTCAGCAGATACAAAAAAAAAGGAATAAAACCCCCATCCAAAAGCATCTTTAATTATTTGTGTTTTAGTGATACAAAGCTCCCTCTTCATTATGTCACTTTTGAGCATGGATGAGCAAACAACACTTGGTGTTTTTCCCACAGGGGAAGAAAATGTTTCTTAAAACTGAAATAATCTCCCGTCATTCATGAGTCAGGGCTGATTTTAGGAAGGAGTTGATTGGACATGAATTACGTAGATGCTACTCCAGAGTTGAAATTATCTTGGGTTACTGTGGGTATTTTTATCTGTGCAGCTGCAGGATTGAAGGCAGAACTGTGCCTACAGCTCTGCTTTCTGTAAAGAGGAATTTATAACAGAACATTTTAATCTTTCCCTTCAAATATTCAATTAGCAAGCTTTGATTTTTTATCTTTTTCTGTCGCTCAGACAGATCCCACCTGCACTTTGGATTCCCTGACCACGCTGACTTAGGCACCAAATCCTTTTTTCCCCTCATTGCCTGAAGAGTGTGAATTCACTGGGCACATCTGTCCCCAGATGTGGGCTCAGCTTTGGTTCAACGTCCTGCCTTTGGCTGTTGGGCTTGGGGTTATTTTGGGTATCTCAAAGTGGAATTGTGCTTAACCCTGAGACAGGAGCAGGTTATTTAATGTATCTCAAAATGGAATTGTGCTTAAACCTGAGACAGGAGCAGGTTATTTAATGTATCTCAAAGTGAAATTGTGCTTAACCCTGAGACAGGAGCAGGTTATTTTATGGTATCTCAAAGTGGAATTGTTCTTAACCCTGAGACAGGAGCAGGTTATTTTATGGTATCTCAAAGTGGAGTTGTTCTTAACCCTGAGACAGCAGCAGCTGGATCTCAGCAGGTCCCATATGGGGGCCCCTGGGGCTCCTCAAATTCTGGTTTTCTACACCCTGAACCCTTTTGTCCTCTTACAGCCGTGATTTTTTTATTTATTAATTTATTTCCCCCCCCTGGAAGGCACGATACATTTATTAAGAGCTGTGAATGATCTCGTTCATGTGTTTCTGAAAGCTTTGGGGAGGAGCAGCCTGCAGTTGTTCCTGCTGTGTTCTGATGTGCCAGAACCACGGGCATGGCAATCACAGATCAGCTTTGGCTGCTGTGCCCCGTGTCAGGTATTATTAGCTGTGCTGAGCATCCAATCCATCCAAATCCAGCAGCTAATCCCCTTGTTTGAGGGAAATTTTAATGCTGCCCAGTGTCAGAAATGTTTGTCGGTGCTTCTGGGGTTCCTGAGGGTTTGGGTTTGACTTGAGGGTGGTTTTGTGTGCTGGGATGTCACTAGGGGTGGGCTGGGTGAAGAATGAAATCAGTGTAACAGGACAGGCCTGGCTGCTGCTGCTGTGCTGGAACTCAGCAAGCTGAGCATCACTGAGGTGCAGAACGTGGGCAGAAAAGCATCAGCCAGGGGAAAAGGATGAACTGAGGGAAATGGTGAACAGAGGAAAATGATGAACTGAGGGAGATGGTGAACAGGGCAAAATGATGAACTGAGGGAAACGGTGAACAGGGGGAAATGATGAAATGAGGGAGATGGTGAACAGGGCAAAATGATGAACTGAGCAACTGTTCTTTAAAAAAGCCCTTGTGAGCCTCCCTGGGTGCTGTGAGTGTGGCAGGCACAGTCTGGGAGGGAGCAGGGGGTGGCTGTGTTCTGCAGATGTGTCTGGGTGCCTGAGTGATGTGCCACGGCAGCAATCCTTCACATCCTTCACCTGGCAGCCCAGAGATCAGAAAATCCAAATATCTGGGTGGCAGGCACAGTGTGGAGCAGGGAGTGGCTGTGTTCTGCAGGAGATGTGTCTGTGCACCTGCCTGATGTGGCACAGCAGCAATGCTTCACATCCTCACATCTTCACATCCTCACATCCTTCTCTTAGCAACGAGAAGATCACAAAATCCAAATATCTGTGTGGGTTCAGCCCAGAATGAACCTGAGCATCCCCAGGGAGGGTTCCAGAGTGCTGGGAGTGCTGACAGCCCCTGCTGCACTGCTGCTGACCCTGCTGCACTGCTGCTGATGCTCCTGCACTGCTGCTGATCCTGCTGCACTGCTGCTGACCCTCCTGCACTGCTGCTGAGGGTCCTGCACTGCTGCTGAGGGTCCTGCACTGCTGCTGATCCTCCTGCACTGCTGCTGACCCTCCTGCACTGCTGCTGAGGGTCCTGCACTGCTGCTGAGGGTCCTGCACGGCTGCTGGCCCAGCCTGCAGAGGCTGCTCCTGATGGAGCAGCTCCTGAAGGTGCTTTGTCCTGCATCCCAGGTGTTTTTCCTGCATCCCAGGGGTTTTCCCTGCATCCCAGGGGTTTCTCCTGCATCCCAGGGTCTATCCTGCATCCCAGGGTGTTTCTCCTGCATCCCAGGGGTTTTTCCTGCATCCCAGGGTGTTTATTCTGCATCCCAGGGTGTTTATTCTGCATCCCAGGCGTTTATCCCACATCCCAGGGTGTTTTTCCTGCATCCCAGGAGTTTATCCCACATCCCAAGGTGTTTTCCCTGCATCCCAAGGTGTTTTCCCTGCATCCCAGGGTGTTTTTTCCTGCATCCCAGGGGTTTTTCCTGCACCCAGAGCTGCTCCTGGCTCCAGGTGTCTTGTCCTGCCTGATAAAATGGGATATTCCAGGAGGGATTTCCTGCTGTTAAAAACCAAATTTTTGGAGCATCTTGCAGAGCAGGCCCTGAGTTTCTGGCTGTAAACTCAATCAGGCTGGGTGCTCCTCAGAGCATCCTCCTGCAGAGCCTGATGTTGGCTAAATGTGCATTAAATTGTGTTTCCCTGGCTATCCTGTTATTCACAGCCACCAGCACCTTTCAGAGCCCCATTAACCCTTTGGTGACATTTTCTCTCTGCTCTGTGCTGTTCTCTGTTGCTCACAGAAGTTTCTGCCATCTTTCTATTGAGTTCTTCACCTTCAGGTGCTTCTGGAAAACTCTGAGGAGAAGAAATTGAATTTTGATTTAGAATGTTTGTTTCATGAGATCTGGATTTCAGTGGATTTCAAATTGGATTTTTTCAATACAAATTTCTGCTTTTTATTTTTTATTTTATAAAAACTCCTCTCCTGGGGAAGCTGAACCCCACAGCTGAATTCCTGCCTCCCCTGCCTCCCACAGGCTTGGCCACAAATGCCATTTTTCAAAACTGTGCTCAAATGATGTAAAGTGAGCATGGGAGCCCTGCTCAGCACAGATGCCCTTTTCCAGCTCTGGGTTTCCTTGTGCAAGGAAAACCATCCCATGCAGGCAGAGGAGGAAATGATGGGATGCCAGCAGTGCTGTACAGGAGCCTTTCAGTGCCTGCCCACAGAGCACTTCCAGAAAACCCAGAGCCAACGCTTCCCTTGGCAGCAGCTGCTTCATTTTAATTTTTTTAAAGTTAATTTAAATTATCATCTCCTGCAGACAATCCTGACTCAGTGTCCTTGGTTTGAGGTTTCTCCAGCCCAGGCACATGAGGCTGTTCCTGTTGGATGTGAGCAGCTTCAGTCCCTGTCAGTCCCTGACTGTGGGGAGCATTTTGGCACTGCTGGGAGTTGATTTATTAATATTTTTTCCCCCTCAATAACGTGATGTTGCTGGAATTTTCCATGAGTGGGAAAAGCTTGTCCTTGTCTAATTTATTTTTTTTTTTTTTGGAAGTTTTGTGGTTGAGGGGTTGTGAGCACAGCCTGGAATAACTGAGAGCAGCTGGAATATCTGAGTGCAGTGGGGAGGCTGCTGAGTCCCTGGGGATGGGAGATCCCTCCCAGTGTCCCTGAGCTTTGGCAAGTCCCAGTGCAGCTTTTGGGGTCACGGATTCCAAGATTCCTATAACTGATTTCACCCATTTTCCCTGCTCAAAAGCCATTTCTGAGCCCCAAGCCAGGTTGGTGTCCCTGGGTATGGATTTCCCAGGTCTGTGTGCAGGAGGGAGCTGGGACAGCTCAGTCCTGGAGGGAATTTCCTCATTCCCCAAGGTGAGGGGAGCCCACAGAGCTGCCCTGCACGGCTGAAGGCTGCCAGGGACAGCCGTGCAAATTGTGGTGAAAAACTGAAAATTGTGCCAACAAAACAGGCACTGAGCTGTGAAGGGAGGCAGGCTCTGTGCAGGGAACACAGTGTGCCTGTTCTCAGGGCAACAATTCCCGTGTTTGGGTTTCTGATGGATTTTTAATTGCTGTAAGCAGTGCCCTGTGTGTGTGTGTGTGTGTGTGCAGGACTCACAGGGCTGTGCTGTGTTTGGAACATCTTCCTTCCCATCCATTTCCAGTTGGTTTCTTTTCCCTCCCTGTGCCAAAGGTGTTTTCTTCCTTCTGAAGGGGATTTCACTGTTAATTCAGGCAGAGGGGCTGCAGGGGTGCTGCCTTTGTGGTGACTGACTTTGGGATCACTGCCTTTGGGATCACTGCCTTGGAGATCACTTCCCAACCTTTGGGATCACTTCCCAGCCTTTGGGGTCATTTCCCTGCCTTTGGGATCACCTCCCTGCCTTTGGGTTCACGTCCCAGCCTTTGGGGTCACTTCCCTGCCTTTGGGGTCACTTCCCAACCTTTGGGGTCACTTCCCTGCCTTTGGGGTCATTTCCCTGCCTTTGGGGTCACTTCCCTGCCTTTGGGGTATCTTCCCTGCCTTTGGAATAATTTCCCTGCCTTTGGGATCACTTGCCTGCCTTTGGGGTCACTTCCTTGCCTTTAGAATCATTTCCCAGCCTTTGGGGTCACTTCCCTGCCTTTGGTGTCATTTCCCTGCCTTTGTGTCACTTCCCTGCCTTTGGGATCACTTCCCAACCTTTGGGGTCATTTCCCAGCCTTTGGAATCATTTCCCAGCCTTTGTGTCACTTCCCTGCCTTTGGGGTCATTTCCCAGCCTTTGGAATCACTTCCCAGCCTTTGGGATCACTTCCCTGCCTTTGAGATCACTGACTTTGGGCTAATTTCCCTGCCTTTGGGGTCACTTTCCTGCCTTTGGAATCATTTCCCAACCTCTGGGCTAATTTCCCAGCCTTTGGGGTCACTTCCCAACCTTTGGGGTCATTTCCCAGCCTTTGGAATCACTTCCCAGCCTTTGGGGTCACTTCCCTGCCTTTGGGGTCACTTCCCAGCCTTTGGGGTCATTTCCCAGCCTTTGGGATCACTTCCCAGCCTTTGGGATCACTTCCCAGCCTTTGGAATAATTTCCCAGCCTTTGGGGTCACTTCCCTGCCTTTTTCAATTTTGGGAAGTGCAGTTTGGATCATTCCTGGGGGAGCAGGAGTTCTCCACCCTCTCTCACCAAGCCTTACCCCATCATCACCCTCACTGGCCAGAAATGGATTCTCTGCACATCTGCCTGGGAGTGCTCGTGGCTGTAATTAGTGCCCGTGACCCTAATGAGGGTGGCAGTGTCCCACAAGGACAAACCCCATTTCCATTTCCCTCTTGTTCCTGCCCAGCGGAGGCTCCCAGAGCTGGGGGAAGGATTTGGCTGCACTTTGTGCCTTGTGATGGCCCAGAATGAACAAGAGACCCATTCATGGCTGGAGTTTCCCTACAGAGACAATAGGGGAAATAAGGAAATGGTGTCACTTCTCATCCCAAAACATATTTCAGTTTGAATTTTCCTTGTTCTCCCTCTTCCTGGGTTATAAATCAGATTGTCTCTCTGTTTTTTGGGCTGCTCCCAAGGGCTGCATAACATTTCTAAAGAATGGAATGGATATTCAGTGCTTTTAAGTGATAGAATGTATATTCAGTGCTTTCAAATAATAGAATGTTTATTCGGTGCTTTTAAATAATAGACTGTATATTCAGTGATGCAAAAAGCCCTTGGGATTGTGTCTTGGGAATCAGTGGCTGTGTGGGATCCTTGGCTGTGACATTTCTCAGTGAGAAATCTGCTTGCCTAAATGGATTATTGAATGGGACTCACTGGAAACAAACACAGCTATATATTATTTACTTTTGAAGGGAAAGAATGGTAAAAAAATGGCCTAAAACCAACCCCAAACTGCTTTAGGCTGTAACAGCTCCACACCCAGATAGGAAATGTCTGTGGGCTTGGGGAAGGTGCATGGATTTTTAATCCATGATCAGGGATTCAGTTCCATCAGCTGTGCCCCTGCAGGATCCCTTCTGCACAGCCTTCCCCTTCCCTCTTCATTTTCATTGCAGCTCATTTTTTCCTGGTGTTTCATTCTTTATCATCTGTTCCCTTTTCAGAATAATTAAGGAATGAAACATATGATTTATGGCAATTATCTTGCACATTAGAGGGGGGAAATACACAGTTTGTCTGGTTGCTTTGGTGTTGCAGTTTGCAGAGTTGATAAGCAGCCCCAATTTCCTGACACATTCATTTTTCAAGTCGTTTCAAGAGAATCTGATGTGACACAGTGAACAAAAGACTAATCTAATTTATCTTTTTGATTTTTTTCCTCATCTCTCTCTCATCCCTGTAGTGGTTCTGCTTGGCTGGCTGCATATGTGGATGGGTTTTGTGGTGGCATTTCAGTTTTGGGGTGGATGCTGAGGCAGGGAACGTGTCCTCCCCTTCCTTGTGATTCCAGAGTGACCCCAGAGCCTCCTGGCTGTGAGTTCCAGAGCCAGGGATCAGTCTGAGAGCAAAGCTCCCCTTCCTGCAGGGAAACACTCGTGGGGTTTTATAGGATCAGTCTGAGAGCAAAGCTCCCCGTCCTGCAGGGGAACACTCGTGGGGTTTTATAGGATCAGTCTGAGAGCAAAGCTCCCCTTCCTGCAGGGAAACACTCGTGGGGTTTTATAGGATCAGTCTGAGAGCAAAACTCCCCTTCCTGCAGGGAAACACTCGTGGGGTTTTATAGGATCAGTCTGAGAGCAAAGCTCCCCTTCCTGCAGGGAAACACTCGTGGGGTTTCCTGTCATCATTTCCAGTGAACAGCAGCTGCATTGATCAGGTTCTGATCAGTGAATTATCAATGAACCAGTGAATTAGCAGGTTCTGATCAGTGAATTATCAATGAACCAGTGAATTAGCAGGTTCTGATCAGTGAATTATCAATGAATCAGTGAATTAGCAGGTTCTGATCAGTGAATTATCAATGAATCAGTGAATTAGCAGGTTCTGGTCAGTGCATTGATCAGGTTATGATCAGTAAATTATCAGGTTCTGATCAGTGAATTCTTGAGGTGCTGATCAGTGAATTGATCAGGTTCTGATCCCTGCATTGATCAGATTCTGATCAGTGCATTGACCAGGTTGTGGTCAGTGAATTGATCAGGTTCTGATCAGTGAATTGATCAAGTTTCAGTCAGTGCATTGATCAGGTTGTGGTCAGTGGATTGATGGGGTTCTGATCAGTGAATTACCAGGTTCTGATCAGCAAATTGATGAGGTTCTGGTCAGTGAATTATCAGACTCTGGTCAGTGAATTGATCAGGTTCTAGTCAGTGCATTGACCAGGTTATGATCAGTGAATTACCAGGTTCTGATCAGCACATTGATCAGGTTCCCAGTGCCAGAGGTCCCTGATAATCTCTTATACACCATTCCCTATTTCTCCACTGCCTGCTCCTCGTGTCCCTTTATCACCCAACCAAAGCTCAGCTGCAGAATCTGCTTGGTTGGGTTTGAATTCCTTTCCAAGGGGTGAGGAATGAGCTGTGTGTGTGGAAGGGAGCTCTGCAGACAACAAATGCTGTTGATGTGCACCAAGATTGGGTCCAGCCTTAGGAAGTAGCTGAGCCCTGAAAGGAAAGACTGAGGGGTTTTCTCCTAATCCTGATTTATCTTGGCAGCAAGAATAGATTTTGCAACTTCAATAATGATAGATTTTGCAACTTTAATAATGACAATAGTAATGTAGTAGCAGTAATAATAATAATAATAATAATAATAATTTTTATTATCAATATAATCATTACTGTTACTTTAATAGTAATAATAGTAATAATAGATTAGTAATCCTGTTTTACCTTGTGGCAAAACCTATCTTTGGCAGCAAGAATAGATTTTGCAACTTTAATAATAACAGTGATGATGATGATGATGATGATGATGATGATGATGATGATAATAATAATAATAATAATAATAATAATAATAATAATAATAGCAACTTTAATAGTGCTGGCCCCCAGGCCTTAAAGCCAGGGGTTTAGCAGTGCCTGGTGGCTGTGACACAGGGAGATCCCATTTTCCTTGCTGAGCTGTCAGGAGTGCAGAGGGGTTTGTTCATCTCCACGATCACGGGCATGGCAGGGGATGGGGACGTGCTGAGGGACAGCAGGACAGCATTGCTGGTGGCACTGGGCTCTGGCTGCTGGTCCTGGCCATAATTGCAGTGGTTTGGGTGACAGGAGCCTCCAGTGCCCTGGCAGGACTGGTGCCCTATTGGACTTGTCACCAGCATAAAGGGAATATTAAAATAACGAGCCAGGCTGAGGCAGCACAGGGGGAACACAAGGCTGGGGTTTGCCCAAGGTGAAGCAGAATGTCAGAGTTCAGAACAGCTTCATAATTCCAGTAATTGAGGCTGGAAAAGCTCCTGTTCCACGCTGCTGTCCCCTAAACCCAATCTTCACGCTGCTCTCAGATTCTGGGTATTAGATAAGGTTATTTCAGCACTCCTCTTGCCTGGCAGAATTTGCCACTTATGAAATGATTCCATTTAGCAGATTAGTTTCTGTAACTGCATATTGCTTTTCATTAAAATTTCATGGGGCTTTTATTTAACATGCACTGGAGCCTTGTTTATGTGGGACCTGTTGAGGGCAAAGTGGATTAGGCTGTTTAAGCCATGTATAATCCATTCCCCATGGGCTGGTGTGAGCTGCTGCCTGCCTGCTCCTCATCCCTGTCTGTCCGTCTGTCCATCTGTCCGTCCATCCATCATCCATCCATCCATCATCCATCCATCCATCCATCCATCCATCCATCCATCCATCCATCCATCCATCCATCCATCATCCATCCATCCATCAATCCATGGATTCCATCCATCCATCCATCCATCCATCCATCCATCATCCATCCATCCATCCATCCATCATCCATCCATCCATCCATCCATCATCCATCCATCCATCCATCCATCCATCCATCATCCATCCATCCATCCATCATCCATCCATCATCCATCCATCCATCAATCCATGGATTCCATCCATCCATCCATCCATCCATCCATCCATCCATCCATCCATCCATCCATCATCCATCCATCCATCCATCCATCCTCCGTCCTGAGAGGAGCAGAACTTCTGCATTTGCTGCACCAGGGATTGGCAATGCTTTAATTGCGTGATAATGAACTTGTTCCAGGCCTCTCCTCAGCTGAATTCCAAATTTTGCCCAGTTTTGGCCCTGGAATGGTGCCAGTTCTTGTTTGCAGGAGCTGGCTGCTGTTTACATGGAGATTTCTGCCCTGTTTTCATGGATTGGGTGCAGGTGTTTGTGTCTTTGGAGGCTCCAGTTTGTTTAATGCTTTGTCCCCTGTGGAATTTTTCTTCACTAGGTGTCTCCAAATGTTGTGGTGTTTGAGGGTCCCCAGGATGAGGGAAGAGATGAGATTTTTTCCCTACTTTTTTTCATGCTTTTTCCTGATTTTTCCCTGCTTTTTTTTCCCTGTTTTTTCCTGCCTTTTCCTGATTTTTTCCTGCATTTTTCCTGCTCCTGAGTCCTTGTGGTGCAGCAGAGCCTGTGCTGCTGAAATAGCTCAGCCCTGGAGCTCCTGGGGGTGCTAATAGCTTAATTGTCACTTGCAGCTCCTCTTGATTTTCAGCTTCTTTATCCTCTGAAAGGTGATAAAATAAGGCCAAAAAATCCAGAGGCATTTTCCTTTCTAAGCCTCCTTTTTCCAGGCTTCTGAAATGTATTTATGCACAGGGCTCCTCCTAACAAAGGCCTCTTTGAGGGTCCTGTGGTCGTCTAACATTCCCTCCTTTCACATGAAATTAAGGGCTGTGATTTACTGCAGTGACCTGAGTGCCTGAGTGCTCTCATTTACAGCCAGCACGGCTTTTTTTCCCCCTCCCCTTTCTTTTTTTCCCCTTTTTCTTCTTTTTTATTTTCTATTTTTTCTATTTTTCCCTTTCTTACTTTTTTCTCTTTTTTCTCCTCTATTTTTTCTCATTTTTTTTTCTTTTTCTCTCTTTTTTTCTCTCTTTTTTTTCTTTCCTTATATAGGATCTGTAGGATTTTCCCAGTTTTTTCCTCTCCTTCTGTGGGATCTGTAGGATTTTTCCTGTTTTGTTCTTCTTTCCTTCTGTAGGATATTTCCTGAATTTTTTTCTTTCATTCTGTAGGATTTTTTCCTGGGTTTTTTCCTTTCCTCCTGTAGGACTTTTCTCGGTTTTTTTTCCTCTCCTCCTGTGGGATCTGTAGGGTATTTCCTGGTTGGTTTTTTTTTTTCCTTTCATTCTGTAGGATTTTTCCTGGGTTTTTTTTCTTTCCTTCTGTGGGATATTTCCTGGTTGGTTTTTTTTTTTCCTTTCCTTCTGTAGGATATTTCCTGGGGTTTTTTTTTATTTTTATTTTATTTTTTTATTTTATTTATTTTATTTTATTTTATTTTATTTTATTTTATTTTATTTTATTTTATTTTATTTTATTTTATTTTATTTTTTTATTTTTTATTTTATTTTTTTTATTCTGTAGGATTTTTCCTGTTTTTCCCCTCCTCCTGTGGGCTCTGCCTTTTCCCTAGCAGGTGCTGGAGGAGGGCTGGGCTGCTCCAGTCCCTTGAGGAGCTGCTGTGGATGTCATTAACAGCTGGGTTAATTGGGAGCTGTCTGCCCTGCTCAGCCTGGCTCTCAGGAGCTCCACAGCTGCCTCTCCTGGGAGCTGCTTCATTGCAGGAAATACAAATCCAGGACAAGGACTTGCACAAGGAAAAAAAGGCCAAAACTGGACTGGGGGAAAGGAATTGATTCCTTTCCTTTGCTCATGAGTGAGGTGTGCTGGGTGCAGCTCAGATCAGAGTGTGATGTTGCTTTGCTGATATTTTCCGCTGCCTTTAGCCAGATTAGCTGTACAATAAAGGATGAAAATGCAGATTTTTTGTTGGTGGCTCAGCACAGGGGCTGCTGAGAACATCCCTCTGCCTTGCTGCAGTTGATTATTCCTGGCATGCAGCACAAAGGCACTGAGGAGTGCTGCAGTCACCCTGGGCAGTGGAATTCCTCTCTCTGTGGCCTTTGCTGTAGGAAGTTTTCCACTCCCGTTTTCAGCTGCTGCTCCCTCGGACGTGGCGGTGCACTTGTGCTGCTCTGTCATCCTCTGTCTCCTTTCCTTCCTCTTGCTTTTATCTGTCCTTGTCTGTCTTGTCCTTGGCTCCAGCAGGGACAGAGCTCCCTTTGTGGCTGCAGACCCGGTGCCAAATGCTTGGAATAACTGCAGCAGTGCACGAGTGAATGTAAACCGTGAAAGGGCCAGTAAATTCCTTTTAATGCCATCCTATAACAACCACAATTCCCATTTTAATAACTGGGGCAGGGCAAGGCTTGACCTGGTTGTTTGGTGCAGGCATTCACTTGCTTGGCTGCGTTCAGAGATTGTGTGCTCAGCTCTGCAGCCGTTTGCTGTTAATGATGCTGCATTCATTAACATCCTAATGAGAGCCTGGGCTGCCTTCATGGGGCAGATCCTTCCCTCACCTGAGTCCCTGCTTCCATCCCTGGAGTGGAGCTGGTTTATTGTGCCTGGGGAGGGGAAGGGCACTGGGGGCACAGGGACCAGCCAATGCTGATAATTTATTATTTTAATTATTTTAATTGTTAATAATGAATAATGGAAATAATAAAAACAATAATAATAATAATAATAATAATAATAATAATAATAATAATTAGTAGTAGTAGTAGTAGAAGATATAATACATAATAATATAACATTATAATACATATATATATAATTTATACATTATATATACATATAATATAGTGCCTTATAATAATATGTTATAATACATATATACATATTATTATATGTGCATATAATATATTGTAGTACCTTAATATATTATTATGCATATATAATACATGCATATACACATATATATACATATATACACATATATATTATGATACATATAATATATTATAATATGTTATAATACATATATACATATATAATACATGTATGTGTACATATATACATATATAATATATTATAATTCCTATATACATATATAATACATGTATATATACATATATAATATATTATAATACATATAATACATTATAATACTATATTATAATTCCTATATACATATATAATACATGTATATATACATATATAATATAATACATATAATACATATAATACATTATAATACTATATTATAATTCATATATACATACATAACACATGTATATATACATATATAATATATTATAATACATATAATACATTACAATACTATATTATAATTCATATATACATATATAACACATGTATATATACATATATAATATATAATACATTATAACGTTGCTGTTTGCAGAGTTGCCCAGGAATCTGCTGTGCCATTTCTGGGGTCACCATGCCCAAGCTGAGCCCATTCATTATTCAGGGAGGGTTTGCTCTTCGTGCCAGCTCTGCCTCCTGCTGTGGAGCTCCTGGGCTGGGTTTGCATTTTGGGCTGACCCCAGCAGGGCAGCAGCAGTTGGGGATGAGTGGACAAGTTTTCCTTTCCCATCAGTGGCTCTGGGCTAAGGAACGTTGGTTATTTTACCTCTCCTGGTCTGCATTGTGCTCGTGCTTCTTGCAGCCTGTCCCAGCTGCTTTTTTCTCCTGGGGAGGGGCCACGTTCGTGGGATTTCATTGTGGGACCCAGGAATACAGAAATAAACCCTCCCAGCCCCACTGTGGCCTTCATTCAGCAGCAAGCAGTTGTTAGTGGCAGCAGAAATCCATCCCAGAGATGCAGAAATAGCAGTGGCAGAGCTGGAGCGGGCTCTGGGCAGGGGCCCCATCTGCTCCTGGTAAAAATGTGGGGAGAGAAAATGCAGAAAATACAAAAAAATACAGAAAATACAGAAAAGTGGTGGCTGCTCCCACTCCTCCCTTTCTGCATCTGCCCAGCATCTCAGGATATCCTGAAGCCACCAGGATCTGCCAAGTCCTGGCCGTGCACAGCCACCCCAAAATCCCAGCAGAGAGGGGGTTTGTGCAGCAGAAAGTGAATTAATTCTGCTTTTCCACTTGCTGAGCTACCTTTGATGCCAGCTCTTTGTCCCTCCTAAGGCATCCTGGAAAATGGGAACACCAAGTCCTTTTTGCCCTTCCATGCCCATTAACCTTGTGCTGGCTGGCTGAATCCAAGGTTTTTCTGAATTAGGGTGGAAATGCTGCTGTCCTTGGGTGCAGTGGTGGTTCCTGGCTCTGGGTGGAATGCATGGCTCAGGTTTGTGCTGGGATTTTTGGAGAACTCCATTTGGGTGGAAGAGGGCAGGGTTGGAATGCTGTGCTGTGAGTGCCTGATTTGAAGCCACAAAGAAATTTGGTTTAATTTCACTGAAATTGAGTTTGATGTCACCGAAATTTGGTTTAATTTCACTGAAATTAGGTATTTATTTCACTGAAATTTGGTTTAATTTCACTGAAATTTGGTATTTATTTCACTGAAATTTGGTGTAATTTCACAGAAGTTTGGTTTAATGTCACTGAAATAAAGGCAGTTTCTTGGCTGTCCTGACCTGTCAGGATGCAGATTATCCACAGTGAATCTTGGGGCTGAACTGAGCCGTTCCTGCAGGTTTTGCCTTTATTCCTTTCTGGATCCTTTGGTGGAGCAGATCAGCAGAGTTTTGCTGCTTTCTGACCTTAAAATCCACGGTTTAGGAGGGCAGAGCCCCCACCCATGTGTAATTCAGGAACCTGGCAGGAATCCCAGTTTTCATGGGCAGTTACAAAGGATTATTTCATGTGCTTGCTGGGCAGGGGATGAAGGGAGCAGGGCTGAAGATGTTTTTTATTTCTCTATAAGGAATGTTCAGTTCTCCACTTTTATTGCCACTGAAGAATGTCAGGAACATTGCTCATCCTGTCAGGATTTTCTGCTGCAGCCTAGACCTGTTCTTTGTCCTTTCTGGCCTTATTTGCCCCACTTTCCACCAGTATTGTTTTTATTATAAACCAGAAAAACTGCATTTACCTTTTACTGTCCATTCAGTCAGATAAACTCAGTAGTTTTGATTTGTGTGGGGTTTTTTCCTGATTTGTGATGATAGGAGAGGGTTTTTATATCCAAGGGAAAAGGTGACATCCTGAACTCTGGTTTTTGGGAGATGGTGAGAAAAGGGCCTTGCAAATAACCAGAGGAATGTGGATAACAAAGAACACGATTTATTATTTAATAGGTATTGGGAAGGTGTTCCAGTTTCATCCCTTCCAGAACCTTCTGCCATGGCTGTTTTGTGCTGCCTATCACACATTTGATGGGCAATGTTGTGTTGTCCCAAATGAACTTTTGTACTGATAAAATTCCTTTTTTCAGCCTGAAACAATGGGGTGGCAGCAGGATATTATACCTGGGATGGTTGGGCAATGTTGTGTTGTCCCAAATGAAGTTTTGCACTGATCAAATTCCATTTTTCAGCCTGAAATGATGGGGGGACTTTTGCAGTGAGTTGATTTTCCCTTGTGTTTCTGGTTCTGGAGTCAGGGCTGGGATTTGGGCTGGAAAAGCAGAGATGGGCTCTGGTGATGGGGTTGTCAGCAGGATGTTGGCTCTGGGATGGTTGGGCAATGCTGTCTTGTTTCAAATGAAGTTTTGCACTGATAAAATTCCATTTTTCAACCTGAAATGATGGGAGGAGTTTGCAGTGAGTTGATTTTCCCTTGTGTTTCTGGTTCTGGAGTCAGGGCTGGGATTTGGGCTGGAAGAGCAGAGATGGGCTCTGGTGTTCAGCAGGATGTTGGATCTGGGGTGGGTGGGCAATGTTGTGTTGTCCCAAATGAATTTTTGCACTGATCAGATTCCCTTTTTCAGCCTGAAATGATGGGGGGAGTTTGCAATGTGTGATTTCCCCTCGTGTTCCTGGTTCTTTGCCCAGCCCTGGGTCTGGGTCTGGGTGAGGGAATGCAGAGCTGGGATTTGGGCTGGAAGAGCAGAGATGGGCTCTGGTGGTGGAGATGGCAGCAGGATGTTGGATCTGGGATGGGTGGGCAATGTTGTGTTGTCCCAAATGCATTTTTGCACGGATCAGATTCCCTTTTTCAGCCTGGAACAATGGGATGGCAGCAGGATATTGGATCTGGGATGTTGAGCTGTGCTCTCACTGCTCCCTGGGGATGCTTTAAAGCAAAGAGCAATTAATGCTGGTGATTGCAGGAGGGTTTGGGGGGGCAGCAGTGCTGGCCAGGCTCTGACACTCAGCACATCGATCCCTGCTGTGTCTGGCTCTGCCTTTGTCACTCTGGGGACATTTCCATTCTGCTGCTGCTCTCTGAGGACATTTCTCTGACTCCTGCTGCCTTTTCTGGCAGTTTTCTGTATTCCAGAGCAGTGCTGCTGTTCTTGTGCTGTCGTTTCACACGCAGGGAGTGTGGGAGGGGAGGAATTCAGCAGGAATCCTCAGGTGCTTTAAAGGTCTTTGCCCTCACAGATCGCTGAGCATCTCCTTCCCTTCCTGTTCCCTTGCAGTGAGCAGTTCTTACCCTGTAATTCCAATTTAAACATTGCAGGTACCAGGAAAATGTGGTAAAGCTGATTGCATGAGAGCCCTGTTGTTAACATCAAAGACATCAGTGCTCAAAGTCATCTCGAGATTTTGGGAGTTGTAACCCTCAGCAAAAGTCCTGAGCTGGAAGGGACTCAGAAAAATCACCCAGTCCAACTCCTGGCCATGCAGGACTGCCCAGCAATCCCACCCTGTGCCTGGGAGTGTTGTTGGCAGAATTTGGGAAATTCAGGTGTAGAATTTGGGGAATTCAAGTGTAGAATCTGGGAAATTCAAGTGCAGAATGAAGGAAATTCATGTGAAGAATGAGGGAAATTCAAGTGTAGAATTCAGGAAATTCATGTGAAGAATGAGGGAAATTCAAGTGCAGAATGCAGGAAATTCAAGTGTAGAATGAGGGAAATTCAAGTGTAGAATGAAGGAAATTCAAGTGTAGAATGAGGGAAATTCAAGTGCAGAATGCAGGAAATTCAAGTGTAGAATGAGGGAAATTCAAGTGTAGAATGAAGGAAATTCAAGTGTAGAATGAGGGAAAATTTGCAAGTAGGAGTAAGTTATCCAGTTGTGTTTGGAGATCACTGGAGACTTTTCTTTGGTGCTTCCTTGGAGTAAATTCTTGCAAATCTTGGAGTAAATTCTTGCAAGTAGGAGTAAGTTATCCAGTTGTGTTTGGAGATTGATCAAGATTTTCCTTTGGTGCTTCCTTGGAGTAAATTCTTGCAAGCAGGAGTAAGTGATTTCAAGGAGCGTGTTGCTTGTAGAGACCAAGGGAGGTTCAGAGCTGACCCCCTGACAGTTCTCCTAAATTTTGGGGCACAAAAGCTCAGCTGAACCCCTCTTTGTGTGCCTTGCATGGCTGATGGGTTGCAGTGATTCCGTTCCTTGTGTTTGTGGATTCTCCCTGGGTTTCCAGGAGCCTCCCCAGGGGCCAGGGATGAAGGATGGAGGATTTTCCTGGCTCCTGGCAATCTGGGCAGTGTTTGTCCTGTCACTCACAGCTGATGCTCCAGGCCTTTGCCCCCCCTGGCTGGGCTCACATTCTTTGTGTTCCTCCCTTGGCATCACCTATTTCTGAGCTAAATGATGTCTGAATCTGGGGCTGTGTGAACTGTTGCTGTTACTGGAGGGGCTCTGATTTATTGCCTTCACCTTGGCTGAGTTCTGGCAGCCAGAGCTGAAGGGGTGAGCAGCAGAGAGCACTGAACAGGCTCAGCTCTCTCCTGCCTAAAGGGATTTTTGGTTCCCATGCTTGCTGAGCAAATAGGGCAGTGGATTTGCATGTTGTTCTTGCCAGCCTTCTGGTTTGGTTGTAATAATATTCCAGTTTTTATTAATGGTTCTGATAGCCCTGATGGTGTTCTGGAGGTTCTTTCTCTGGCAGTTAACACACACTGCAATGTCTCCCACAAATTCCGGTGGCACTGGAGAGGGGATCAGAGAAAAGAATGAGAAATAATTCCAATCTTTACTTGTTGTACTTGCTGTGAACTTGTGGGATGTGTTGTGGGGATTTGTTTACCAGAGGGTGGTTTCTTGATTTATCAGTGGTGACATTCTACAAATTCTACACATGAATTTCCCTCATTGTACATGTGAATTTCCTGAATTCTACACATGAATTTCCCAAATTCTACATCTGAATTTCCTGAATTCTACACATGAATTTCCTGAGTTCTGCACTTGAATTTCCCAAATTCTGTACATGAATTTCCTGAATTCTGCACATGAATTTCCCAAATTCTACACGTGAATTTCCTGAATTGTATACATGAATTTCCTTAATTCTGCACATGAATTTCCCTCATTCTGCACATGAATTTCCCTCATTCTGCACTTGAATTTCCCAAATTCTACACATGAATTTCCCAAATTCTACATCTGAATTTCCCTCATTCTGCACTTGAATTGCCCAAATTTTACACATGAATTTCCTTCATTCTACATTGAATGGTGATGCTGTTTGGATTGCAGGACCAATTCGGTCTGGTTGTATTGTGTTTATAAGAGTAAGGGTTTTTTTTTACATAGAGATTGGTTAGGTTTTTGTGAATCATGGAATTAACATTAATTATTGCCCCTTGTAACAGCACTTGAGGGTAAAATCTGGGGCTGGGTGGGAATGGGGCTTGCAGGGAGCAGGGGGTGCTGCCTGTGAGGAAGAGGAGCAGCTCCTCCCTGGAGCCCCTCCTGCCTGACAGACAGGAATTCTGTGCTCCCTGCATGTGAAAAATGAATATTTTATGATTGGCTTTTCCCAAATATTCAGGTGAATATTATATGTGTTGTGTTAGAAAGTGATGCTGTGTTAATTCTCTTAAGTAGTGTTTTAAATATGATTTTAGGTTATAACATAATGTTAAAGTAGAAACTGTGCTATGTAGGATACTTTTTTAAAGAAAGGACTCACAGTGAGACAGCAGCCACAGGACACCTGAGTCTTTCAGAGAAAGAGAATTTATTGCTCCATTATCAGAAGAAATGAACTTCTTCCTGCCTTGCTCAGTTCTGAAGAAGCTGACACTGCCCAGCCAGAATCCTGTGTTTGAATGGAATTTCTGCACCATGGATGAGCTGTATGAATGTGCAACAGGCTGTGGCTTTTAAGGGTTAATCCTCTGTTCATGTGGGACCTTTTTTGGCCTTATTTTGCCCAGAAGAGGTACCCAGACTGTCCATAACTCTTTGTTTTTATTGTCTCATATTGTCCTAATCCAAATTGTCCAAATTACCATTACTCTAATTATATTACTATTTTATAACCATTTTATTACTATTAAACTTTTAAAATTTTAATAACAGGTGCCTGGCGTTTTTCACACTGCAGGATGCAGTTTGTGCTGCTCAGCACCCTGCCAGCCCAGCCTGACTGCTGCACCAGCAGCCTTGAGTCCTGAGCTTTTACAAATCCTGCTTTCCTCCTCTGCTCTGGGTTTTTCCCTGTCACCCACCCGGATTTCTCTTTCAGCACAGGATTGTAACTTGCTTGGTTTTTAATTAAAGTTGTCCATTCTCTGATTTAATGGCTCCATAAAGCATCCTGGCTTACCCTGCCTCAGGTAAATGAAAATATTTGCTGTGGTAAATAGGACTATTAGTTTTATGATCCATAGCAATAAAAAGCTTTTATCAAGAATGTCATCAAAACAGGCATAAAATTGTGTTCCATGTTAAAAACACTGAGATGTCTGGGAAGTTTTACTGCAATTCATAAATTTCTGTAGGAAAAGGTGTTAATGGGATCATGTTTTGCTGTGTCCCTCCTCTTTGGGCGCACCTGTATTTTGGAATGTCCCTCCCCTTTGTGCACACCTTTATTTTGGGATGTCCCTCCCCTTTGGGCACACCTGTATTTGGGATGTCCCTCCCCTTTGGGCACACCTTTATTTGGGGCATCCCTCCCCTTTGGGCACACCTTTATTTGGGGCATCCCTCCCCTTTGGGCTCACCTGTATTTTGGAATGTCCCTCCCCTTTGGGCTCACCTGTATTTTGGAATGTCCCTCCTCTTTGGGCACACCTGTATTTGGGGCATCCCTCCCCTTTGGGCACACCTTTATTTTGGGATGTCCCTCCCCTTTGGGCTCACCTGTATTTTAGGCTGTCCCTCCCCTTTTGGGCACACCTTTATTTGGGGCATCCCTCCCCTTTGGCCCTCTTTATTTGGGGTGTCCCTCCTCTTTGGGCTCACCTGTATTTGGGGTGTCCCTCCCCTTTGGGCACACCTGTATTTGGGATGTCCCTCCCCTTTGGGCTCACCTGTATTTGGGATGTCCCTCCCCTTTGGGCTCACCTGTATTTGGAATGTCCCTCCCCTTTGGCCCCCTGTATTTTAGGCTGTCCCCCCCCTTTGGGCACACCTGTATTTGGGGTGTCCCCCCCCCTTTTGCCCCCCTGTATTTTAGGCTGTCCTCCCCTTTGGCCCCCTTTATTTGGGGTGTCCCTCCCCTTTTGGCCCCCTGTATTTTAGGCTGTCTCTCCCCTTTTGGCCCCCTGTATTTTAGGCTGTCCCCCCCTTTGGCCCCCTATATTTTAGGCTGTCCCCCCCTTTGGCCCCCTGTATTTTAGGCTGTCCCCCCCTTTGGCCCCCTTTATTTAGGCTGTCCTCCCTTCTCCCCGTTCATCCCGTGCCGTTCCCTGCCCTGTGTGCAGGTCCCGCGGTCCCCCCGGGCTGCTCCATCCCCCCTCCCGCTGCTGGCAGATTTAGGGATGGGTTGCCATGGCGACGGGGCAGGAACCGCATCCGCAGCCCAGCTGGGATCAATCCCAGCTGCTGCCTCCTCCTCCTCCTCCTCCTCCTCCTCCTCCTCCCCCTCCTCCCCCCGAGCGCTCCGCTCCGCGCATTTGTAATGAAGTGACCGCGCACCGGAGCCTTGTCTTTGTCTTGTTAAGCCTTTGTTGTGCATTAACCCCCCGGGCTTTCACCGTAATCTGCTGCAAATCCCGCCCTTGCTCCGCGGGCTGTGCCCGCTGCATCACCGAGATGGTTCTGTCCTGATGGGTTTTATTCCTGGGACTGGGTTTAATTGGTGAATCGTTGCTAGAAATGAGGGAAATTAAAGGTACAGCCTGTGAGAATGGAGCCAGGGGTTGGGTCACAGCTGAATTCATCCCTGCTGGGCTCTGTTTGCCCAGATATATTCTGGATGTTTTGATTCATCTGGTTTTTGGGGCTTTTTTGTTTTTTTTTTGGTTTTTTTTTATTTGAGTTTTTGGGGGTTTTTTTTTGATTCTGGGGTTTTTTTGATTTGGGCTTTTATTTTATTCTGGTTTTTTGATTTGGGCTTTTATTTTATTCTGTTTTTTTCCTGGGTTTTTTGATTCTATTTTTTAATTATGGTTTTTAAATTCTGGGGTTATTTTTATTCTGGATTTTTTAATATTCCAGATATATACATATTTTATTAATATTTTTATTATGGTTTTTATATTCTGGGTTTTGTTGATTCTGAGGTTTTTTTATTCTGTTTTTTTTTTTTTTATTCTGGATTTTTTTGATTCTGGGTTTTCTCTGGCCTTTGTTGCAGTAATGCATCATGACCTGGGTTACCTGTGACAGAATTCCTGCTCCTGGGGACACCCTCCAAGGCAAACGCCATCCAAATTCCCTTCTGGGCTCAGAGTGGGAGGGAGAACCTTTAGAACTGAGTTTAGCCCTTAGAACTGAGTTTAGCCCTTGGGACTGAGTTTAGCCCTTGGTGGGAGCTGCAGTGTGGGCACATCCCTGGGGATGTGGGAGTGGGGTGAGGGTTCCAGGTGAGGATTCCAGAAGGATTCCAGGTGAGGGTTCCAGGTGAGGGTTCCAGGTGAGGGTTCCAGGTGAGGGTTCCAGATGAGGGTTCCAGGTGAGGGTTCCAGGTGAGGGTTCCAGGTGAGGGTTCCAGGTGAGGATTCCAGAAGGATTTCAGTCCATTCAGGGCTCCAGGTGGTTCCTCTCAGGGTCAGTGCTGGGCTGATAAAGGAGATAAAGGAGGCTGGAAAGGAGCAGTGCTTTGGTGGGCAGGGAGGGATGTGAGCTTTGGTGGGCAGGGAGGGGTGTGAGCTTTGGTGGGCAGGGAGGGGTGTGAGCTTTTGTGGGAAGGGAGGGATGTGAGCTCCCATTTATCTGAGGGAATAGAACCCCACAGTAAATCCCTAATTTGGTGTATTCAGTGTTCCAGGATGCTCCTTTTGTGGAGCCAGAGCCCTGTGGGCACTCATGTTCCTGTTCCAGGTGTGTCACCTTTGGAATGTGGGCAGCCACAGACCCAATTCCCAGTAATTCACTTTATTTACTTTATTTTTTTTTATTTCCTGCCCAGGTACAGCCTCCTGCCTTAAGCTCAGCCTAAGCCCAGCAGGGACACAGCCTCCCTGCCTATTACCAAAACCACGGCTTAATTTGAGCTCATTTCTTTTGTTGAGATGCAAAACTAATTATATTGAACTACAGATGAACAGGAAGTTGCATTAGCAAATTTGTTGTCTTTTCTTTTTTTTTTTTTTTTTTAATCAATGGGGAATTATTCAGCATTTTTTGGGGGCTGGGGAACTTTATAACCAGATAAAAGATAGGGGGGAGGGCAGAGCTATAAAAAGTGTTATTGTGTGATTATGAAGAGGCCTTTTAATGCAGTTATTATGTGATGCTAAAAAGGCCTTTATTGCTTGAAGTTGGAAGCAGAATACAAATGGGCTCGCAGTGTCTATTAAACGAAGAGTGGAAAAAATAGTCCCCATTTCCCTGAGCTGCAAAGCAGAAATAACGATTAAACAGCGATTAAAATCAGAGAGCTGGCTTTGTGTGTGAGCTCAGCCTGAGCTGAGGGTGGGGATGGTTGGTGACATTGCAGGTGTGAAAAACACCAGTGACTTGGTTTTAAAATTTTAAAAGTTTAATAGTAATAAAATGGTTGTAAAAATAGGAATGTAATTAGAGTAGTAAAAATTTGGACAATTTGAATTAGGACAATATGAGACAATAAAAACAAAGATTTAAGGGTAGTCCAGGTACCTTTTCTGGGCAAAATAAGCCCCAAAAAGGGCCCACATTAACAGAGGATTAACACTTAAGGACAGCAGCCTGTTGCACATTCATACAGCTCATCCATGGTGCAGAAATTCCATTCAAACACAGCATTCTGGCTGGGCAGTGTCAGCTTCTTCCTCTGGATCCTGACAGCATCTCCAGGGCTGAGCAAGGCAGGAAGAAGTTTGTTTGTTCTGATAAGGGAGCAATAAATTCTCTTTCTCTGAAAGATTCAGGTGTCCTGTGGCTGCTATCTCAGTGTGAATCCTTTCTTTAAAAATTATCTTACATAGCATTTGTTTGTATTTTAAGATTGTGTTATAACCTAAAACTATATTTAACACAGCACTTAAGAAAATTAACACAGCATAATTTTATAGCATAACACATATAATATTCACTTGAATATTTGCCAAAAGCCAATCATAAAATACAAATTATTCACAGCAGGCACAGCCCCTTGTTCTGGGGACCTGTTTGTCCAGGGGCCAGTGGCAGCAAACCCTGCTGGAGCTGCTCCTGCAGCCAGGGCTGGGCTCTGTGCTGTGAAACGAGGACAGAGGAGCTGGGAGTGCCACTGTCACATTTTCCCAAAAATCCCTTCACCAGGATTTTCTGAAAAATCTGAAAAATATCAGAAATTTTTCTGGAAAATCCCTTCGCTGGGATTTCTTCTCCTGAGAGGCTGAGAAGCCTCAGAGAAAAATGAAAGCAATATTACCTCATTTGATTCTTGTGTGTTTGGCTGCTTTGGAACGTGGTTTGGACATTGTTTATCCAACAGGTGATTGTTTGATTGGTTACATGTGAATTGTTTTGGCTTAATGACCAGTCAGGGTCTGGCTGTGTCAGGACTCTGGAAGGAGTCTGCAGTTTTCCATTATTATCTTTTCAGCCTGTTGTCTGTATCCTTTCTGTATTCTTTACTATGGTTTTTGTGCATTAAACCCCCAAGGCTTTCACCATAATCTGCTTCACTCAGGGCTCTGCAATCATTCTTTATTGTGTATTTCCAGTGGGACATACAGAATATGTATGTTCCACTGGAAGTACAGTGGGACATCCACAATCAACAAGTCCCTGCTCGTGTGCTTTCCTCCTGTGGTGTGCAGCTGATGTGGCACAGCCAGGCTGACAAAAGCTGTGAAGGGGCAGCCCAGGTGCAGAATTGGGGGTGATGGAGAGTTCAGTGCTTTCCACAGAGCAGAAATCACCTGGGCATGGAGGGAGAGGCACTGACCAGCCCTGCCAGGGGAGCCTTTGCAGAGTGGGGAGAGAAATCTGAATTTCTGTCAGAGCCCAGAGGGTTCCCATTTCAGCAGCTCGCAGTGCTGAGCAGGGCAGTGCTCTGGAATCCTTTCCTTGGGCTGGTTTTCCCAGCTCAGGAGCTCCAGGGGTACCTGAGTGTCCTGTCTGGTGTCCCTGCAGGATGTGCAGCCCTGTGTGACCCTGGGCAGAGCATCTGGAGCCCTCAGCAGTCCCAGCTCTGCTTCCAGCAGGGTCCTGGCTGGGTTTTTTGGGGTTTTGGGTGTCTGGAATTCACCAGGACAGGGCTGAGCTGCAGAGAGGAGACCAGCAAGGTGCAGGACCTTGCACTGGGGTTATCCCAGCTCCCACTGCTGCTTCTCCTGGGGAGAAGGGCTGTGTCAGAGGGATTGTTGGCTGACAGAACGTGCTCAGAAAACCCTGATATTGCTGTGCTTTGCCCCTGAGGGCAGGCAGAGCTCCTCCAGCTCCAGGCTCAGTGCCTGACCCCCAGCCCATGTGTGTCCCCAGCTCTTTAAGGATTGTTGCCATTGGCAAGCACAGCCAGGTTTAAATTTCTGAACCAGTGCTTGTTTCTCACAGCCCCAGGTGTGCTTGGCAGCTGAAATAATGCCTCTGTGGTCTGGAGGTAAAATTAGCTGCTCTGGGAGAGGGATTTTCAGCTTTTCGTGCACTACATGAAAGCACAGAAGGTGTTTTCCAAAGAAAACCTATTTTGGCGTCCTCAAATTCAACTTGACCTGAGCTTGTTAGGCCACAGATCTGCTGTGGAATTAAGCTATAGCTGGAGGAGAGCCAGAATCCAATTACATTTTCTGCCTAATGGGTCATAATTTATGCAATGAAGAAGGAGGCAGGGGAGAGGGCACTGGGGCTGCGTGGGTGTGCACTGGGAGGGGCTGCAGGGAAATGGGAATGGGCAGAGGTGCTGTCCTTTGGTTTAAAAGGGTTTAAAACCTTCCTCTGGTGTTTCAAACCTTGTTGTGGTGTTGAAAACCTTGTTATGGTGTTGAAAACCTTGTTATGGTGTTTAAAACCTTGCTGTCACGTTTAAAACACTTCTCTCTTGTTTATACCCTTCTTCTCATGTTTAAAACCTTCCTCTGGTATTTAAAACCTTGTTCTAGTGTTGAAAACTTTGTTCTGGTGTTTAAAACCCTTCTCTCCTGTTTAAAACCTTCCTAGATCAGAAGCCAGGTGTCATCCTGGACTGTAGATTGAATGAGGGATCCATGGGAATTGTAAGGCTGGCAGAGGGTTTTCTCTGGAGCCCACAGCCCGTGTCTGACTGTGCTCATTCTCTTCCCAGCCTCTCTCCAAGTGGACATTGTTCCAAGCCAGGGGGAGATCAGCGTTGGAGAGTCCAAGTTCTTCTTATGTCAAGGTGGGTGCTGGCCGAAGGCCTCCGGGTTTATTTATTCAGTTCAAAATGAGACAGACCCTGCTGGGATGGTGCTGCTGCTGTGGGGTCACTCACAGCCTGGGCTTTGGGGCATGCTGGGCTGTCCCACCGTGCTGTGGGGTCACTCAGAGCCTCAGCAGTGGGGTTTGGGGCAGCCCCTGGGGTCTGGGACATGCAGGGCTGGGCTGTCTCATGTGCTGTTTGCTGCTGTGGAGTCAGTCAGACCATCAGCAGTGGGGTTTGGGCCATGCAGAGCTCTCAGCAGTGGGCTTGGGGCAGCCCCTGGGGTCTGGGACATGCAGAGCTCTCAGCAGTGGGTTTGGGGATATGCAGTCCTGGGCTGTCTCACCCTGCTGTTTGCTGCTGTGGGGTTTGAGCCGTGCTGTCCTTGCCCATCTCATCCTGCTCTGGGGTCACTCAGAGCCTGGGGTTCTGGGCATTCCCTCAGCACTGCAGTTTGGGGGCCACGCAGTCCTGGGCTGTCTCACTGAGCTTGGGGTCAGTCTGACCCTCAGCACTGGGGTTTGGGCCATGCTGTCCTGGGCTATCTCACCCTGCAGTGGGTTCAGACAGACCCTGGGGTTTGGGCCATGCCATCCTGGGCTGTCTCGCCCTGCTGTTTGCTGCTCTGGGGTCAGTCAGCCTAGCCCCTGGGGTTTGGGGTGATGCAGTCCTGGGCTGTCTCACTGTGCTGATTGCTGCTCTGGGGTCAGTCAGCCCAGCCCTGGGTTTTGGGGTGATGCAGTCCTGGGCTGTCTCACCCTGCTGTGGGTTCAGACAGACCCTGTGTTTTGGGCCATGCAGCCCTGGCCTGTCTGACCCTGCTGTCTCTGCCCACGTCCTGCAGTGGCCGGGGAGGCCAGGTCCAAGGACATCTCGTGGTTCTCCCCGAACGGGGAGCGGCTGAGCCCGGGCCAGCAGCGCATCTCGGTGGTGCGCAACGATGACTCCTCGTCCACGCTCACCATCTACAACGCCAACATCGACGACGCCGGCATCTACAAGTGTGTGGTCAGCAGCCCCGAGGAGGGCGACTCTGAGGCCACCGTCAATGTCAAGATTTTCCGTAAGGAACCCCCACATGGCTCTTGTCGTGCCCCCCTGGCTCTCTCCTTGCTCCCCTGGATCTCTTCTTGCCCTCCTGGCTCTTTCCTTTCCCCCCGGCTCCTTCCTTGCTCCCCCATGTCTTTCCTTGCCCCCCTGGCTCTCTCCTTGCCCCCCTGGCTCTTGCCTTGTCCTCCACTCCTTCGTTACCCCCCTGGCTCTTTTCTTCCCCCCCAGGCTCCTTCCTTACCCCTCTGTCTCATTTCTTTCCCCCCCTGGCTCTTTCCTTATCCCCCTGGATCTCTTCTTGCCTTCCAGGTTCCTTCCTTGCCTCCCTGGCTCTTGTCTTGCCCCTCCTTCCTCTTTCCTTACCCCCTCTGTCTCTTTTCTTTCCCCTCCTGGCTCTTTCCTTGCCCCTTTGCTCTCTCCTTTCCCCCCTGGCTCTTTCCTTTCTGCCCTCACTCTCTCCTTGCCCCCCCGTGTTGAATTTGCAGCGACCCCAACGAGGGGAGAGATGAGTGAATCTGACTCCATCATCTCAGAAGGCTGATTTATTATATTATAATCTTCTCAGAAGGCTGATATATTATATATTATATTATATTATATTATATTATATTATATTATATTATATTATATTATATTATATTATATATTATTATATTATATATTATTATATTATGCTATACTAAAACTATACTAAAGAATAGAGAAAGGATACAGACAGAAGGTTTAACAAGATACTCAAGAAAAACTTGTGGCTTCTTCCAGAGTCCTGACACAGCCTGACTGTGATTGGCCATTAAATTAAAACAATTCACATTCTCCAAATCACATCCCAGAGTAACAAAACAGGGAGAAGCTGAAGCTTCCCAGCTTCTTAGGAGAAGAAATCCTAGAGAAGGGATTTCTATAAAACATCAGGGTGACAGGCGTGCTGTGGGCAGTGATTCACTCAGACCTCGATCCTCCCCAGGAACAGGGAGATCTCTGGGGTTTGGGGGTTTCTGTGCTCCAGCTGTGCTGAGGAAGCTGCAGTGACCCTGTCCTTTCCCATTTTCCAGAAAAGCTGATGTTCAAGAACGCTCCCACCCCGCAGGAGTTCAAGGAGGGGGATGATGCTGTGATCGTGTGCGACGTGGTCAGCTCGCTGCCCCCCACCATCATCTGGAAGCACAAAGGCAGGGATGTCATCCTGAAAAAGGATGGTAAGGCCTTGCTTCTTGTCCATCTCCCTCCACACACAGGGCTGGTGCTCACAAGGGATGGGGAAGCAGTTTGTGCCTGACCCAAGGCCATGGGGTGTGTGTTTAGTCACCCAGGTGCTGTGGTTTGCCTGTGGCAGGACAATCACGTTCCCACTGAAGTGGCCACCAGGCTTTGGCACCAGAATCAGCCAAGGAATGCAGGAAAAACAATACAGATGAAAGAAATGCCATCAGACCAAAGAGCTGGGTGTTGTGACACCCTCCACCTTCCTGAGGGAAGGGGCTGGAAGCTCCTTGCAAGAGCATTTCACTTTCTTCCCAAATGCTCCAGAGGGGCTGGCACAGGCCCTGACCCCGGCTGAGCAGGTTTCCCACACCTGGCACACAGGTGGTGAGGCTGGAGCCCCTGGGCAGGGGCATGAGGCCCAAACTGCTCCTGGCTGGTGTGAATGTAAATGTGATTGTGGGACCTCGTGGTGGGGCTGAGGTCACCTTCTGCTGTGGGTTGGGCTGGGAGCACAGAGCCCACCCAGGGAGGAGAATCTGAGGCTGAAAATCCTCTTGGTTGAGATAAAAACAGTTTAACAAAACAAAGCAAAGCAAGGAATTCCTTCAGTGCTCCCCATCATTCAGCCAGGTCTGCTGTGTCCCCCTGGATCTGTTCACCTCCCTGAGCACGGACCCAGGGCAGAGGCAGATCCAGCAGCAGATCCATTTCTGGTGGGGAGGGAGATTTGAGGAGATTTGAGGAGATGAGAGGGAGAGGAGAGGCTGAGTGATCTTCCCTTGCCTTCCTTTGTGCCTTGCAGTGCGCTTCATCGTCCTGTCCAACAACTACCTGCAGATCCGGGGCATCAAGAAGACAGATGAGGGCACCTACAGGTGTGAGGGCAGGATCCTGGCCCGTGGGGAGATCAACTTCAAGGACATCCAGGTCATCGTCAACGGTGAGGGGCTGGGAGCAGCACCTCACCCCAGGCTGCTGCAGGAGCTGCTGCCTCACACTCACACTCACACCATCCTCCTCCTCTGCTGTGTCCAGTAAAGTGTCCATGGGACACAGGGAGGGTTTGCCAGGTGTTACAGGAGAATAACACCTCGAGGAACCTGAAAGTCAGAGTGAGGAGCTGAGCTTGGTGGCACTCACGAGTGCTTCTGGCCACCACACTGATTCCTTTTGTGTCTCCCACCCACTGCCCTTTCTCCCCTGTGCTGATGACTTTGGCTGTGCCTCAGACTCTGTGATCAAACCCTGCAGGTGATGCTGACAGGGTTTTTGGGTGCCACCAGAGGTGCCCAGCAGCTCCCTGTGGCTCACGGCCTTGGCCATGCCTCAGACTCTCTGGTTAAACGCTGCAGGTGATGCTGACAGGGTTTTTGAGCTCCCTGTGCTGGTGATTTTGGCCATGTCTCAGACTCTCTGATCAGACCCTGCCGGTGATGATGCTGACAGGGTTTCTGGGTGCCACCAGAGGTGCCCAGGAGCTCCCTGTGCTGATAACTTTGGCCATGTCTCAGACTCTCTGATCAAACCCTGCAGGTGATGCTGACAGTGTTCTGGGTGCCACCAGAGGTGCCCAGCAGCTCCCTGTGGCTCACAGCTTTGTGCTCCCCACTCACCCTGGCTCTGCTCTCTTGCAGTGCCTCCCTCTGTGCGTGCCAGGCAGAGCACCATGAACGCCACTGCCAACCTCAGCCAGTCTGTCACCCTGGCCTGTGACGCCGACGGCTTCCCCGAGCCCACCGTGTCCTGGACCAAGTAAGACCTGCAGAGGGAGGGCAATGTTCTGGCTGGGAGGAGCTGGTTTTTCTCACAGCAATGGCCTCGTGATGGGGCTGAGGTCACCTGGTATTTTCTGGGACAGAGGAAGGAATGATGAGTCTGATTCTGTGTTCTCAGCAGGCTAATTTATTATTTTATTTTACTTTACTTTATTTTATTTATTTTATTTTATTTTATTTTATTTTATTTTATTTTATTTTATTTTATTTTATTTTATTTCATTTCATTTCATTTCATTTCATTTCATTTTTATAATATAATATTATTATATTATATTATATTATATTATATTATATTATATTATATTATATTATATTATACTATATTAATACTAAAGAATGCAGAGAGGATACAGACAGAAGGCTAAAAACATAATAATGAAAATCTCGTGGCTCTCTCCAGAGTCCTGACACAGCTTGGCTGTGATTGGTCATTAAGTTAAAACAATTCACATGAAACCAATCAAACATTGTTGGATAAACAATGTCCAGCCACATTCCAAAGCAGCCAAACACAGGGAAGCAAATCAGATCATTGTTGTTTTCATTTTTCTCTGAGGCTTCTCAGCTTTCCCAGAGCAAAGTCCTGGGCAAGGGAATTTTCCAGAAAATGTGACAGTGGCACCACCTTCTGCTGTGGGTTAGGCAGGGAGCACAGAGCCCACCCAGGGGGGAGAATCTGAGGGTGAAAATGCTGTTGGTTGAGATAAAAACAGTGTAATAAAGCAAAGCAAACCAAGGAATTCCTTCAGTGCTCCCACTGTTGAGCTGTGTCCCCTCCCAGCTCCCTGCCCTGCCCTGCCAGGTGTGATTCCCACTCCAGGGACTCTGTTCTTGGAGTTCTGCAGCCTTTGGTGAAGGTTAGGAGCACAGAGGGACCTGGAAAGGCTGATGGCAGCTTGGAGTGGTGCCTTGGGAGGCAAGAAACCACCTTTGGGGGGTTCCAGCTCTGTGCTGTGCCAGGAGGGGGCAGCTGGGGCAGGAAGGGTGGGAGTGGGTCTGCAGGGGCAGAGGAGAAGGGGAGGGCAATACCTGCATGGCCAGGCCTGCCCCCAGCCCCGTGTGCTCTGTGCCCCAGGGATGGAGAGCCCGTGGAGGAGGTGGAGCAGGAGGAGGACAAGTACAGCTTCAACTCGGACGGCTCCGAGCTGGTGATCCACAGGGTGGACAAGAGCGACGAGGCCGAGTACATCTGCATTGCTGAGAACAAGGCTGGGGAGGCTGACGCCACCATCCACCTCAAAGTCTTTGGTAACAGCCCCAGGGGGGAGCTGGGGGAGCTCTGTGTGCCAGTTAATTGATGCCAGCTGTGTGCCCGTGCCCCTCTGCCATCCTGGGTGTGCTGGAGCTCCTGTGTGGAGCCATCCATCCTGTCCATCCCAGCTCCTGTGTGCTCCAGCACAGCCAGGGCAGCTGGGGCAGACCCACAGCCTGCTGGAAATGCCCTCCAGGATATTTCCTGGAGTTCTCATCCACCAAAGCTGCTGTTGAAAGGGTTTTAGCACCTGAGTGGGGCTTGCTGCAGCCTGGATGGGGAGGTGAGCTCAGCCCAGCACGGACCTCAGGCTTGCAGGGGTGAATCAGGAGCTTCCCTGCCTCCCAAGGGTCTGGAGGTGTTGGGGAATATGGAATTCTCCCTCCTCCCAGGGGTCTGGAGGTGTTTGGGAATGTGGAATTCTCCCTCCTCCCAAGGGTCTGGAAGTGTTTGGGAATGTGGAATTCTCCCTGCCTCCCAAGGGTCTGGAAGTGTTTGGGAATGTGGAATTCTCCCTCCTCCCAAGGGTCTGGAGGTGTTGGGGAATGTGGAATTCTCCCTGCTTCCCAAGGGTCTGGAAGTGTTTGGGAATGTGGAATTCTCCCTGCCTCCCAAGGGTCTGGAGGTGTTGGGGAATGTGGAATTCTCCCTCCTCCCAAGGGTCTGGAAGTGCTGGGGAATGTGGAATTCTCCCTCCTCCCAAGGGTCTGGAAGTGTTTGGGAATGTGGAATTCTCCCTGCCCTGTGTGCAGCCACCTGCCCAAGCCCTTAGCAAAGGGCTGGTTTGGGCAGGAGGTGGAAGGGGGAGCTGGTACTGCCAGGGTGAGCATTTGTGCCCTCTGAACCGGCTCCTCCTTGGAGCCTCAGCTGTGGGAATGAGCACCAGAGGATTTCCAGGTCCTTCCCTCCTGCAGGAAGGTGGAAGCCCCTGTGCCCCTTCCCCAGCTGGCAGGAGATGGTCCCAGCCCTCAGCCCCCCCTGAGCCAAGGCTCCTTTCCCTCCTCCTGCTCCTCCCCAGCCAAACCCAAGATCACCTACGTGGAGAACAAGACAGCCATGGAGCTGGAGGAGCAGATCACGCTGACCTGCGAGGCCTCGGGGGACCCCATCCCCTCCATCACCTGGAGGAGCTCCAGCAGGAACATCAGCAGCGAGGAGAAGGTAAAGGTGGAGCCCTGCCAGGCTGGGGGGGCTCAGCACAGCCCCTGGCACTGCATGGGGGCACGGGGGGAGCTGGGGGGCACTGCCACACCTGGGGCACTGCCACACCTGGGGCACACCTGGGGCACTGCCACACCTGGGGCACTGCCACTCCGTGCAGTTATTGCACTGCAGCTCAGAAGGAGCAGCCCCTTCTCCTCTCATTATGGAGGAGTTTTGCATAATTTAACTTGGGGCACTGCCACCTGTGCCACACCTGGGGCAGTGCCACACCTGGAGCAGTGCCATGGATGCCACACCTGGGCACTGCCACACTTGTGCCACACCCGGGGCACAGCCACACCTGGGGCAGTGTCACAGGTGCACACCTGGAGCAGTGCCACACCCTGAACAGTGCCACGGGTGCCACACCTGGAGCAGTGCCACACCCTGAGCAGTGCCACCTGTGCCCTCCTGTGAGAGCCAGCTGGGCTCTGGGCAGCTGGGGAGTCCTCCTGCAGTTCCTGCTGTGTTCACTGGGGATTCAGTTGGGGACACCCCAAGCCCTGTTCAGAGCAGCTCCTCCAGCTGCAGGGAACATCTGGCAGGGGGCTGAGCCCCCACAGCTGGGCAGGTGCAGGTGAGGGCTGCTCCCTCTGTCCATCCCTGCTCCCTCTGACACTGCACATCCCCGGAGCACAAAAGCCTGCCTGCCTTTTGTGCTCACCCGTTCTGTTGATCCCATCAACACCATTTTGTTCTTAAAAGGCAAAAATAATTAGCAGTTTTTTCCCTTCTTGAAAGAGAGTGCTGGTGTTGTTGTTGCTCCTTTAATTAGAGCAGGCTGGGTGTGCTGCTGCTGCACTGGAGATGTTTCATGAGCGATCAGGAGGCAGAATTTGGAGCCAGGGAAGGCCTAGACAGAAGCAGGAGTGAGGAGTTGTTGCTAATTAATAATCTGCTATTAACAGGATGATGCTTCAGGGCTCAGCTGCCTTGGCCATGCCAGGGGCTCTGGCTCAGTGTGACACTCTGGAAGTCTTGGAGCAACAGAGGTGTCCACTGTCCCTGCTCCCACAGCTGCTGCCCTGCCCTGCAGCTCTAAATGAGCTTTTTTAATTGCCCCATGACGTCAGCCCCTCCCCTCGTTGTCCGTGTGTAACTCCATTAATCAGGGTGCCAGAGTTCTCCAGCCTCAGCTCCTCTTGCATCCCAGGGCTGCTGTGAGTCCCTGCAGTGTGCAGGGAGTGTTCCAGTGCCTGCAGCAGCTGCAGCTGCCTGGGGCACCTGTTGGGGCAGGGTTTGGGGTTATTTATTCATGGGTTTGTCTCTGGGAGGTGCCAAGGGCTCCAGAGCTGCTGGCTCTGCAGTTTGGGTCCCATGGGCAGATTTGGGCAGGGAGGGAATGCAAAAGCTGAATAAGGGTAGAGCAGCCCCCCTGTGAGGCCAGTTAATCCATCACAGCCCAGTGCAAAACTGCTAACTCATTTTTGCTGCTTTTTGAGACTCTGCTTGCTGCTGTCAGGTGGGTGATCAATAGCAAGGGGAGTGTTCATGCTCTGACACCTGGAGATGGGGGAGAAGCCAAGGTTTGAGGTGCTGCCATGTGCTCATGGGCTGGTTCAAACCTTCAGGGCAAGCATTATTTTATCATATCCCATGCACTTTCTAGGCTGGATTATTGTGTGTGTGTGTGCATTTTGGTTTGTCTTGTACTTTTCTCATTCTCTCTCTTGTGCTCTGAGTTGAGGGAAACGTTTCAGATGTCCAGAAAACCCTGAGGTCAGAACAGCTCTATAAATACTCTACTACAAATTCTATTAGAATATTTAATTCTATTAAATATTCTGTTACAAATGCATATATTCAGTTTATTCTCCACTTTCTTTCTCTGGGACAGCACAGGCAAGTGGATGGTCTTTGGTGCAGGACAAACAATGCTATTTTTAGAATTATCAAGCTTACTTTTGAACATTTCTGTTATCCAGAATGCTTCTCTCTTGCTTTGTGTTGTTTGCTCTTGCAATCATCCCTCAGTGGAGGTTTTAGAGGTGTAGAGATGCCTCAACTCCCAAAACATTCTGGAAAACCTGCCCAAAGCCCCAGAGGAAAAGGAGGATTTGGTTCAGCTGAGTCTCCTGGTGGATTTTGGGCTGTCCCAGCCTGGGAGAGCTCAGCCAGTGCAGCTGTGGGGACAAGGCTGGGTTTGTCACCCAGCAGTGCAGCTCAGCCTGTGGGATGGCAGGGAAGAATACTGCAGGTCCCTGGTGCTTTGTCCAGGGCTGGAGCTCCTGGGAGCTCCTGCATCCCAAACACAACATCCCTGATCCTCCATCCAGGGCTGGATCTCCTGGGAGCTCCTGCATCCCTCCTGCACCCCATACACACATCAGGGGATCCTTCATCCAGGGCTGGAGCTCCTGGGAGCTCCTGCATCCCTCCTGCATCCCAAACACAACATCCCTGATCCTCCATCCAGGGCTGGATCTCCTGTAGCTGCTCTCCCAGCCACGCCACCATTCTCTGCAGGGCAAAAAACAGGAGCATCTTCTCACCAAGAGAGTGAAGAGCAGAGGAATGAGCTCTGATTTCTCCCTCCTGCATCCCAGACACACATTCCTGATCCTTTATCCGGAGCTGGATCTCCTGGGAGCATCTCTCCCTGCCCAAAATTCCTTACAGGGCAGAAAACAAGGGAGCATCCTCTCATTAGAGGAATCAAAAAGCAGTGGGATCAACTCTGATTTCTCCCTTCTGCATCCCAGACACACATCCCTGATCCTTCATCCAGGACTGGATCTCCTGGGAGCTTCTCTCCCTGCCCAAAATTCTCTACAGGACAGAAGAAAATGGAGCATCCTCTCATTAGAGGAATCAAAAAGCAGAGGGATCAGCTCTGAATTTTCCCTCCTGCATCCCAGACACACATCCCTGATCCTTTATGCAGGGCTGGATCTCCTGGAGCTGCTCCCCCTGCCCAAAATTCTTTACAGGACAGAAAACAAATGGAACTCCTTTCTCCCTGAAGGAGTGAGGAGCAGAGGGATGAGCTCCCTCCTGCATCCCAGACCCAGTTTAACCCCTGTGCTGTCCCTGGGCCTTCCCCAGGGCAGCCCCTCGAGGCTCCTGCAGCCTTGCTGGCTCTGTCCCAGTGGCAGCCAGCCCACTGCTGTCCCCTGAGGCACTGAGAGAGGTCCCTGTCCCACCTGTGCTATCTCAGTGTCCCCTGAGGCACTGAGAGAGGTCCCTGTCCCACCTGTGCTATCTCAGTGTCCCCTGAGGCACTGTCAGAGAGGTCCCTGTCCCACCTGTGCTATCTCAGTGTCCCCAGAGACACTGAGAGAGGTCCCTGTCCCACCTGTGCTATCTCAGTGTCCCCTGAGGCACTGTCAGAGGTCCCTGTCCCACCTGTGCTATCTCAGTGTCCCCTGAGGCACTGAGAGAGGTCCCTGTCCCACCTGTGCTATCTCAGTGTCCCCTGAGGCACTGTCACAGAGGTCCCTGTCCCACCTGTGCTATCTCAGTGTCCCCTGAGGCACTGCCAGAGAGGTCCCTGTCCCACCTGTGCTATCTCAGTGTCCCCTGAGGCACTGTCACAGAGGTCCCTGTCCCACCTGTGCTATCTCAGTGTCCCCTGGCTGCAGGGCTCTGTTTCTGGTCCTCATTCCCTGAGCCTCCATCTCCATCCCTGTCACCCGTGTGTGCTGTGACACCCCCACAATGTCACTGTGCCTCTCAGCTGCTGCTGCCACCCTGGTGGTTCTGGACTCCTGAGCAAATCATAGAGAGCTGAAATGTAAATTATAGGGTGGGAATGGAACACAGCAGCCTGTGAGCCCCAGGGAGCGTGGTCCTTGCTGCTGGTGCTTTCTCTGAGTGGGGAATATTTGCTTTGCAGTGAGGTTTGGGTTGTTTCACTGCTCTGGGGCTGGGGGCTGCCACCCCCGAGCACAGCGAGCTGGGGCTGGGGCTGCTCCTCCTTCCTGCATGGAACCAGGCCTCCAAATGCATGATGAGCACATTAATTAGCGTTAATTAATCACTGTGGGGTGGCAGACAGACCAAGGGCACAACGCTGGGGCTGCCCTCTGCAGCTCAGTGGGCAGAGGCACTTCCTGAGCACCAATGTGTAGGAGAGGTGAGATGTTCAAAGGAAACAATCCTGATGTAATAAATCAGGGATTTATTAATAATCAAGCCTGCAGCCTTTTTTAGCCAGTTAAAAACCAAAGCAGAGGCTGTGAGATGGTGAATTCCAGCCTGAAATGGATGGCAGAGGGAAGCTGAGATCCCCCAGCACACAGAGGAGATGTTCAGCTTGGAGCCTGCATGTGCACCCAGCTCAATGTGCTGCAAACGTGGTACCTGAGAGCAACCTTTGACAAACTTTTATTGCTTTTTTTCTGTCGTTGTTGTTGTGTTCTATATCTGTTCTCTCCAGGCTTCGTGGACCCGGCCCGAGAAACAAGAGGTATCAGATTATCAGAGCTGTAGCAAAACTTCTTTAGGTTCTTGGTTTTTTGGTTTCTCTTCTAAGCATCACAGATTAACAAATCTCTAGTGCAGTAACCAACTAAACAAGCATTAATTTCACCCAGTTCAATTCCCAGTACGTGCAAGGAGCAGCTTCTAGAGGTAGAAATGGCTTGGCATGTAGTGATGCAATTTTTGGATGAGCAAAGTGGCTGTGTTGGGAGAGAGGAACTCTGCTCGTCACCTCAAAATGAAAGGCAAGGCAATTCAAATGAAAAGCAAATGGAAAAATGCTCTTTTCACCATTTTTTTTCCTGTGCTGCCAGTGTGAATCATCCTCTCTTTCAGAGAGGGAAGAATTAGCACCAACCTGTATTTTGGGAAAGTCATTTTTCCCCAGGAAAGCCTCCTCTGCTCCAGCCAACTCACCTATTTGCTCATGGCACTCCTTCAGTTTGACCTTCTGTGTGAAGGGAACTGCATCATGCTCCATTTCCAAAGCAATGCAGAGAAACCTTGCTCGAGGGGCATTTCTGCAGAAAATGCTCCAAATTGCTCAATTATTTCCATTTGTCTTTGATTTTTAAGGGTCAGCGAGGGGGAGGTGGGATAATGCAGGGACTGGGGTTGGTGCAAATGGGGTTTGATTTTATTTCACATTCAGTGCTGTGCTATAATAATAATAATAATAATAATAATAATAATAATAATGCAGCTGATTTGTAGCCCTCTTGCTTCAAAATGGACCAGAAGGAAAGTTCCCAAGCAAATAACAGGGTCAGGTGGAGAACAAAAGGAGCTGTCAGAACTGGGTGACTTGGATTTGTATTTTTAGGATCAACTTGGTGGAGGCTCTGATTTTTTAAATCATTTTGAAGCCACCCTGAGTCCCAGCTGTAACTCGAGCATCCCCAGCTGTGTTTCATGGGGAGTTCCTGCCCATTCTGCCTCCAGAATCATCTGTGGGGCTGGGGCAGGTGGAGGCATCAGATTCTCAGAGCAGTTTGAGCTGAAGAATTTGGAATTTGAGTCTCTGCATCTCCCCAGGACTCAGAGGAATTCCTGTCCCAGCTGTCCCCTCCCTGCCCCAGTGTTTTCTCTGTGCTCTCTCTCTCCAGCTTTTGATTAATATGAGCACTAATACTATTAAGTTTGCTGTCTCTAAATTTCTCACTGCCTCTGTGTCTTAAAATCCCCCAGTGGGGTGCAGGAGATCTCTGTAAAATTGCTTTTCAATTGCTTTAAAGTTGCCTGGGGGCTTTTAGCAGTGGATTCCAGCAGCAGGATGAAGGTCAGGGGATGTTTGGCATTAAATATTTCACTTTTACAGGAGGAATTTTGGGTGAGGAGGTGAAGCCAGTCCTGGCAGCATCTCTGGGTACCCCCAGTGACAGCCAGACTGGTAACTGGGAATGGGTGCAGCATTAGGAGTGTTCAGGGCTGCAGTTAAATACAAATACCAAACACTGCTCTGCAAGGAAAGGGCAAGGAGAGACCCCTCCTCTTCCTCAGTGCAGTTCCTGCCTGGCTTGGGGTTTTCAGGGGTTTTCAGGGGTTTTTGGGGGTGAGGGGCAGGCAGGATGTGCAGAATTCTCCCTGGGTGATTTATCCCTGTTTGGGAAAGCTCCAGCAGGTGAAGGGCAGGGGATAAATGCAGTTTATAAATGCAGTTTATAAATGCAGTTTATAAATGCAGTTTATATCTCTGCTGTCCCCCTCTGCTCTGAGCTGTGCTCACTGTGCCCCGGGCATGGTCAGAATTGGGGAAATGCTGCAATAGGATCAATTGCAATAATTGGCAACAGAGAGAACACCCTGCTCTGTTCTGAGCAGTGATTCACTGAGCTGCTCTCCTCAGCACTGGAGTTTGTTATTTTGATCCTTGCAATGGGGGGATTTGAGTAAAAGCATTGCAGATGTCAACATCTGGCTCCCCAATTCCTGCCTGTGCTGTCTCCAGCACCAGAGCCCCTGGTGGGCTGTGGCAGGGACAGAGAAAACCTCAGTGAGCCTTCTTGGCCAGGCCTTGTTCTCTTCCTTAGAGTGTTCTTCCTCCTGATCTCTCTTTTTCTTCCCTTTTGCCTTTTTGCATTAAAAACCCCAAACTTTATTTCCAGACTGAGCTGCATTGCTCATGGGATCCTCCCTGGCCATCATTCCCTGGCTCTGCTTTGGATCCTGGTGGATCTTGAGGAATGGGGGAAGACAGGAGATATTTGGGTGTAAAAATGCCTTTTCTAGAGTCACCTCTGCTGATCCCACACTTGCTTTGTCCTTTCCGCTCTTCTGGTGAGGTCCCAGAGACCAATATTGAGAATATTCCCAGGTCTGGAGTGCTGGTGCTGCTGGAACGAGCTGGGGTTGGGAGGGAGATCCAGACTCAGACAGAAGGAGAGCAGAGCAGTGAGATAAAGGAGATTTTAGTGGAGTGGCACCACAGCAGTTTCGTGTCAGGCTCTGAGATGATGCAAAGCAGATTTTAGTGGTGTGGCACCACAGCAGTTTCGTGTCAGGCTCTGAGATGATGCAAAGCAGATTTTAGTGGTGTGGCACCACAGCAGTTTTGTGTCAGGCTCTGAGATGATGCAAAGCAGATTTTAGTGGTGTGGCACCACAGCAGTTTCGTGTCAGGCTCTGAGATGATGCCCACAGCACCACGTGCCCATGGATAACTGCTCCAGGGCAGGATGGAGTCTGTGGCTCGTGGCACTGGCCACAGGGATTGCAGCAGGGAATTGCAGGAGAGAGGAGAGAAATACACCCAGTTGTTTATGTGTCATCAGAAGATGCTATTTTCATGCATCTGAAATTGGCCTGGTGCCCATGAGCTGGTGCTGGAGCTAGCTGAGGTGACAGAAAAGATTTATTTGTAGAGACTTTGCCAGTCTCAGCACAGAGAGAGGCCCAGAGGTCTGAGACACCAGAGATGCTTTTTGTGCACTTGGCTGTTGGGAATCCTCAGGGTTTTACTCCTTTATCAGCACTGATTCTCAGTCTGCACCTTCCAGGAAACAGCTGCTCCTGGAGGGTGGCAGGATGCAGCAGCAGGCTCAGCCCTGAGGGTGCCACATTTCCTCCCTGGTGTTTGCTGCAAATCCAGAAATCACAGGAGGGAGCTGGAGCTTGCAGGCTGAGGCAGGAGCAGCAGGAGGGAGAGAGGAGCCCCTGGCTTTGTGTTCTCATGGATTTGGTGAGAGAGGAGCCCCTGGCTTTGTGTTCTCATGGATTTGGTGAGAGAGGAGCCCCTGGCTTTGTGTTCTCATGGATTTGGTGAGAGAGGAGCCCCTGGCTTTGTGTTCTTGTGGATTTGGTGACAGAGGAGCCCCTGGCTTTGTGTTCTCATGGATTTGGTGACAGAGGAGCCCCTGGCTTTGTGTTCTCATGGATTTGGTGACAAACTGCAGAGGGAAACCAGCCTGGGGTGCTGGGTGGGTGCAGTCCCTTGGCAGTCCCCTGGGGTTTTGCACCCCTTGTTTCTCTCTCTCAGTGGCATCCCCAAGCTCTCTAGGTGTGGGAAATGGTTCTGGAATTTTCTTGGGGCAGGGCTGTCTCTGGAGGCTCTCTTGCCCTTTTCACTGCCCTTTCCTCTCTTGCTGTGCCACGTTCAGGTGAAAGTTCTGAGCTTCCTTTTACCTGGTTCAGCTCTGGGCTCTGGGTCTGGTCATCCCCATTCCAGGGGCATTGAGATAAAAGCAGTATTGCTGAGGGGACAGGGAGGGCTGGGCTCTCTGACTGGAAGCTTTTGGGGAGGTTTCCTTTTTTTTTTTTTCTTTTTTACTTTGTTGTCAGTTTGTGTGCTGTTCTCAGCCCTGTGGGAGCTGAGACTTTGCTCCTGCTTGTGATGTTCCCCCTTGCCCTGGGTGCTCTGAGCCACTGCTCACTCAGTGACAGGAGCTGCCCCTGCTGCTCTCACCTGGCCTCAGGTGAGGGATCTGCAGTGCTGGGGGCTGGCTCAGGCAGGGTTTGTGCCATCCTGGGACAGAGTGTGTGCCAACCTGGGACAGGGTGTGTGCCATCCTGGGACAGGGTGTGTGCCACCCTGGGACAGGGTGTGTGCCATCCTGGGGCAAGGTGTGTGCCATCCTGGGGTAAGGTTTGTGCCATCCTGGGGCTGCCAGGGGCTGGGGCAGGGTGTGTGCTATCCTGGGACAGGGTGTGTGCCATCCTGGGACAGGGTGTGCCATCCTGGGGCTGCATGGGGCAGGGTGAGCACCATCCTGGGGCAGGGGGTGTTCCATCCTGGGGGTGCCCTGGGGTTGCATGGGGCAGGCTGGATGGCATCGTGGGGCAGGGTTTGTGCCATCCTGGGGCTGCCTGGAGCGTGCTATCCTGGGGCTGGCAGGGCAGGGTGTCTGATTTCCTAGGGCTGGCGGGGCAGGGTGTATGCCATCCTGGGATGTTCCTGGGGTGCCCAGAGCTGCCCCTGACGGTCTGCGTGCCATCCTGGGGCTGGCAGGGCAGGGCCAGGCTGTGTGTCATCCCAGGGTAAACTCTGTGCCATCCTGGGGTGTCCCTGGATGCCCAGGGCTGTGGCAGGCTGTGTGCCATCCCAGGGCAGGCCGTGTGCCATCCCAGGGTGTCCCTGGGTGCCCAGGGCTGCCCCTGATGGACTGTGCTGTGTGCCCTGCCCTGCCGGGCTGTGCTCTTGCGGACACTGCGGCTGCCCCGGGCTGGGTGTGTGCCATCCTGGGGCAGGCTGTGTGCCCTGCTGGGATGCCCGGGGCTGGGGCAGGCTGTGTGCCATCCTGGGGCAGGTCGTGTGCCATCCTGGGGTGTCCCTGGGTGCCCAGGGCTGCCCCTGCCGGGCTGTGCTGTCACAGACGCTGCGGCTGCCCCGGGCTGGGTGTGTGCCATCCCAGGGCAGGCCGTGTGCCATCCCAGGGTGTCCCTGGGTGCCCGGGGCTGTGGCAGGCTGTGTGCCCTGCCCGGGCAGGCTGTGTGCCCTGCTGGGATGCCCAGGGCTGGGGCAGGCTGTGTGCCATCCCAGGGCAGGCCGTGTGCCATCCCGGGGTGTCCCTGGGTGCCCGGGGCTGGTGCAGGCTGTGTGCCCTGCCCTGACGGGCTGTGTGCCCTGCTGGGATGCCCGGGGCTGTGGCAGGCTGTGTGCCCTGCCCTGACGGGCTGTGTGCCCTGCTGGGATGCCCGGGGCTGTGGCAGGCTGTGTGCCCTGCCCGGGCAGGCTGTGTGCCCTGCTGGGATGCCCGGGGCTGTGGCAGGCTGTGTGCCCTGCCCGGGCAGGCTGTGTGCCCTGCCCTGACGGGCTGTGCTGTCGCAGACGCTGGACGGGCGGATCGTGGTGCGCAGCCACGCTCGCGTCTCCTCGCTGACGCTCAAGGACATCCAGTACACGGACGCGGGCGAGTACATCTGCACTGCCAGCAACACCATCGGCCAGGACTCGCAGGCCATGTACCTGGAGGTGCAGTGTAAGTGCCCTGGGGGGCTGCTTCCCTCCCTGTCCCCTCCCTGTCCCCTCCCTGTCCCCATCCCTGTCCCCTCCCTGTTCCCTCCCTGTCCCTGTCCCCTCCCTGGGTGCTGCTGAGGGTGACGGTGTAGAGCGTGAGAAGTATTTCTATTTAAACCAAAGACCAATTTATATTGTATAAGGAAAAAGAAGGTCAGGTAGATACTCCATCTATCACCATTCCAAAGGGCTGTAACACAGTGGTGAAAAGAAAGAGAAATTAATTACAAGTCAGAGGCTGCAGTAACTCTCTCTGTAGTTGAGCAGCAGCTCAGGCTGGTGAAAGTCTCTGTGTGAGAGGTTTCAGGGTGTTCTCTGTGCCTGGGTGCTCTTTGCTCCTCACCACAGATCTGCTGCAGTCCCATTTTTTAGAAGTCAAATGAGGAGGGTGAGGAGGGTGAGGGTGTAGAAGTCTCCATGTGAGAGGTTTCAGGATGTTTTCTCTGCCTGACTCTTCTTTGCTCCTCACCACAGATCTGCTGCAGTCCCATTTGTTGGCAGTCAGGTTCTCCCCTAGAGCACCCTCCCAGCCCCATCCTGCAGTGTGCCCCTGCCACGCTGCCCTTCTCTTTGTGCCCATGAGCAGATGTTCCCCATGCCCTGGAGCAGAGGACAGTTCCCATTTCCCATATTAGATTCCTGCATTGAGGTGGACTCCAGCCAAGGGTTCCTTACAGGGAGGCTTTATTGGGAGCTTGGCTGGCTCCAATTTCCTTCCCAAATGTGTCTTGCAGATGCCCCCAAGCTGCAGGGCCCCGTGGCCGTGTACACCTGGGAAGGAAACCAGGTGAACATCACCTGTGAGGTGTTTGCCTACCCCAGTGCTGTCATCTCCTGGTTCCGGGATGGGCAGCTGCTCCCCAGCTCCAACTACAGCAACATCAAGATCTACAACACGCCCTCAGCAAGTTACCTGGAGGTGAGGAAAAGCCAGGAGTGCCTTCAGATAAGTGGTGATGAAGGAGTTCAGTCTGGTCCTCTTGGTAGAAATGAAGTTGGGGAGGTGTTTCTGGCTTGTAAATTCTGAGAAAATCAGGTGGTGGAAGATAAAGAGGAGCAGAAAATGGAAGAAAATTAGGTAACAAAAGAGACAGCCCCTGCTTGCCTCTGCTTTGTGCCCACTGCAGCTCTCCTGGACAGCCCTGGGAGCACAAACACCTGAATTTTATTGTAGGTCTCCCCAGCTAAACTCAGGGTACTTTGGCGAGTGGAAAGGGTTTTGTGATCCCATCTGAGCCTTCCTTGCCCCCACAGGTGACCCCAGACTCAGAGAATGACTTTGGGAACTACAACTGCACAGCTGTGAACCGCATCGGGCAGGAGTCCTCCGAGTTCATCCTGGTGCAGGCAGGTGAGCAGGGAGGGCAGCCGGGGTGGGTGACACAGGGACCCTGCTCTGCTGCCTCCTCACAGCCCCTCCTGCCCTCAGAGGGGCTGTTCACACACTGCCTGCTGCCTTGAGCTGCTCAGCATCTCTGGTCCCTGGTTTCCCAGGGGTTTGTCCTTCCCTGTGCTGCCAGAGTGCTTGGGCAGGGCTGGGATCTTGGATTTGGGCACCCCAGCTCAGCAAAACCCCTGAGAGCAGCTGAGCTGCAGCATCTCAGAGCTGGGCCAGCCTGGGAGGGCTCCAGGGTGCACAGGAGCACGTTTGGGTGTTATTAAGTTCCATTATTAAGCTTTAAACTTCCTAATATCTCCCTAGATAAACTTTTCTGCAGCTTAGGGAGTCATTCTAGCCAAGCATTAATACACAGACCATTGTTCTGTTTGTCTTTACTTTTCTACTTCTCATACAACTTTTCTGCTGACCAATCTCATGGCTACTGCTCAGCTCTGATCACAGTTCTGCTGTCTCTGAGGCCTTTTGCAGCTTTCCCAAAACCCTCTGATTTTATGGATTCCCACCTTGGAGCTCTGTGGAAGGGACAGAGGGGACAGAGTGGCATTCAGAACTCAGAGCCCTGTCAAGGGACAGAGGGCACAGAGTGTCTCACTGCTCCTGTCCCAGCTCAGTGTCTCACTGCTCCTGTCCCAGCTCAGTGTCTCACCACTGCTGTCCCAGCTCAGTGTCTCACTGCTCCTGTCCCAGCTCAGTGTCTCACTGCTCCTGTCCCAGCTCAGTGTCCCACTGCTCCTGTCCCAGCTCAGTGTCTCACCACTGCTGTCCCAGCTCAGTGTCTCACTGCTCCTGTCCCAGCTCAGTGTCTCACCACTGCTGTCCCAGCTCAGTGTCTCACCACTGCTGTCCCAGCTCAGTGTCTCACTGCTCCTGTCCCAGCTCAGTGTCTCACTGCTGTCCCAGCTCAGTGTCTCACTGCTGTCCCAGCTCAGTGTCTCATTGCTCCTGTCCCAGCTCAGTGTCTCACTGCTGTCCCAGCTCAGTGTCTCACCCCTGTGTCCCAGCTCAGTGTCTCACTGCTCCTGTCCCAGCTCAGTGTCTCACTGCTGCTGTCCCAGCTCAGTGTCCCACTGCTGTCCCAGCTCAGTGTCTCACCACTGCTGTCCCAGCTCAGTGTCTCACCACTGCTGTCCCAGCTCAGTGTGTCCCTGCTCCTGTCCCAGCTCAGTGTCTCACTGCTCCTGTCCCAGCTCAGTGTCTCACCCCTGTGTCCCAGCTCAGTGTCTCACTGCTCCTGTCCCAGCTCAGTGTCTCACCACTCCTGTCCCAGCTCAGTGTCTCACTGCTGTCCCAGCTCAGTGTCTCACTGCTCCTGTCCCAGCTCAGTGTCTCACTGCTCCTGTCCCAGCTCAGTGTCTCACTGCTCCTGTCCCAGCTCAGTGTCTCACTGCTGTCCCAGATCAGTGTCTCACTGCTCCTGTCCCAGCTCAGTGTCTCACCCCTGTGTCCCAGCTCAGTGTCTCACTGCTCCTGTCCCAGCTCAGTGTCTCACCCCTCCTGTCCCAGCTCAGTGTCTCACTGCTGCTGTCCCAGCTCAGTGTCTCACCACTGCTGTCCCAGCTCAGTGTCTCACCACTGCTGTCCCAGCTCAGTGTCTCACTGCTGTCCCAGCTCAGTGTCCCACTGCTGTCCCAGCTCAGTGTCTCACTGCTCCTGTCCCAGCTCAGTGTCTCACTGCTCCTGTCCCAGCTCAGTGTCTCACTGCTCCTGTCCCAGCTCAGTGTCCCACTGCTGTCCCAGCTCAGTGTCTCACCACTGCTGTCCCAGCTCAGTGTCTCACCCCTGTGTCCCAGCTCAGTGTCTCACCACGGCTGTCCCAGCTCAGTGTCTCACTGCTGCTGTCCCAGCTCAGTGTCTCACTGCTGCTGTCCCAGCTCAGTGTCTCACTGCTGTCCCAGCTCAGTGTCTCCCAGCTCCTGTCCCAGCTCAGTGTCTCACCACTGCTGTCCCAGCTCAGTGTCTCACCACTGCTGTCCCTTGTCCCCAGACACGCCGTCCTCGCCCTCCATCGGCCGGGTGGAGCCCTACTCCAGCAGTGCCCAGGTGGAGTTTGAGGAGCCCGAGGCCACGGGCGGGGTGCCCATCCTCAGGTACAAGGCGGAGTGGAGGGCCCTGGGCGAGGGGGACTGGCACTCCAGGCTCTACGATGCCAAGGAAGGTAGGAGTGACAATAAAACTGGTTCCTGCCCCACCAGTGCTGAAAAACATGGACTTTGCTGTCCAGGGAGGGTGGAGGGTTCGGGCTGGAGGCTCCAGACAAGTTTTTAAATGTTTTTACATTTTAAGCATTTGCTGTGAGGGACACGTGGAATTTCAGCAGAGTTGGGCTTTGCTGAGAGCTCAAGAACTCTGTGCTTGGAATTGCAGTTTTCACTTGCTGCTTCCCACAGGAGGCTTTTGAGCCCTCATCTGTCACCCCTTGGTCCCCCTTGGACAATAAACTCTGCTATTGCAGCAGCAAACCCGTCCTGTTGGGGTGATCTATAGCACTGCTTGTGGCACAAAATCCATTTTGGAGTCAAATAAAGCAAAATAATTTTGATTTGGGGAGGGTCGTAAAAGGGAGAGTTCTGTCCAGAGCTTAATCCTCCACCGCCAATCCCATGTGGAGCAGAAATTCTCATTTTATTCCCCACTGCAGTGGTGTGATCCCAGCTAGAGCCAGGTCTGTTTATCCCTATTCTCCCCACGTGGGGACAAACAAATCTGTTCATTCCTTTCTTTGAGCCCTGAGCTTTTCTGTGCCTTTTCTTCCCCCCAGCCAACGCAGAGGGGACAGTGACCATCACGGGGCTGAAGCCTGAGACCACCTATGCAGTGAGGCTGTCAGCAGTCAATGGCAAGGGCGTGGGGGAGCTCAGCGTGCCCGCCGAGTTCAAGACGCAGCCAGTCCGTAAGTACAGCCCAGCCTGCCCAGCCCAGCCTGCCCTGCAGCCTCTCCGAGCATGGATCTCACCTCCTGTGTCCCACAGAGCTCGCTGCACCCTCTGGTTTCTCTGTGCCTTGGCTGTGGTTGGTCATTCCCAGGTTCCTCGGAAGGCAGGAGTTGTTCGCGTGCGCTGGTCGGTGTTCGCAGCTCAGCCTTGGTGGTGCCAAGGAGAAGGGGCTGTCAGGGGAATTGTAATGAGGAAAAGCAGCTCAGGAGGGGTTTGGTCACAGAGAATGTGATGGCACTGTCACAAGGTTTGTTTTCCACATGGAGGTGTCCAGCACAGGAGTGGCCTTGAGCTGTGGAAGGTGAGGGAGGGAAGGTTGCTCTGTTTGAGATGCCCCTGCAGCTCTGGAGGGGTTCCATGGACTCCTCAGGCTCTGCTGTGCTCTGCCTGAGCCATTTCTGGAGGGGTTCCATGGACTCCTCAGGCTCTGCTGTGCTCTGCCTGAGCCATTTCTGGAGGGGTTCCATGGACTCCTCAGGCTCTGCTGTGCTCTGCCTGAGCCATTTCTGGAGGGGTTCCATGGACTCCTCAGGCTCTGCTCTGCTCTGCCTGGGCCATTTCTGGAGGGGTTCCATGGACTCCTCAGGCTCTGCTCTGCTCTGCCTGGGCCATTTCCATGTTCTGCTGTGGCCCAGCTCTGTCCTCGTGGTCCAGGGAAGGGCTAAACCCCAGGGAGCTGTTGAGGGAGGGAAGGAGAGCAGGAGGAGAGGATGGAAGGTGGAGTGGGCAGGGCAGGTGTGAGCAGAGCAGGCAGGGAGAGCTGTTTGACCTGCTTCTGTCCCTTGGCTCCTGCACCCAGCCCTGGCTGCTCTTCCCAGCCCTGGGAATTCTCTGTCCATCTCTGGACCCCTGAGCTGAATTCTCTCTCCAGACCCCTGAGCTGAGTTCTCTGTCCATTTCTGGACCCCTGTGCTGAATTCTCTCTCCAGACCCCTGTGCTGAATTCTCTCTCCAGACCCCTGTGCTGAATTCTCTCTCCATCTCCAGACCCCTGATCTGAATTCTCTCTGCAGACCCCTGAGCTGGACCCAGGGCTGTCCCTGCCCACCCCGAGCATGTCTGGAGTCCCCTGAGCTCTGCCCATCCCTGCTCAGCAGGGCACACGTGGGATGTTGATTTTCCAGCTCCATATTCTCTGTCTCCTCACATCTTCTACATTTTTATTATATTTTTTTTTGTTTCTGTGTGTCTATTTCTGTCTTTTGATTTCGTTTTTGGTCTGTGTCCCATCCATGGATAAACTGCAGGCATCCCTCACCCACGTAAGTGCTCTCTGCATTTCTTTCACTCTCTCTTTTTGTGTTTTTAGAGTGTTCCTCTAACACTTCCAGCTTTTAATTTAGTGCCTTTCTCCTCTCAGGGGCTGTAGGACTGGAGTAACTGGTAGAGTTCATTTCTAACCCCACTGACTCTGCAGTAGCCACTCTGCTCTTGTCTAGAACAGAACTGGGGTTAACTCTTTGTCTGTGCTCTGCAGCATGCAGTTGGAGTATTTAATGTAGTGATTATCTAATCATAATAATAATAAAAATAATAATAGTTAGCTTGTTGACTCAGAGTGGAGTAGTGGAAGGCTTCATTTTTATGAACCCATTAAAAACTGTTCAATTTTAATGACACTGAGATCATTCAGGGAAATCAGTTCAGCCAAATTGCAGATCTGGTTTAGACCAGAGCCAACCAAAAACTTCAACATTTTGAATATTTTCACAATTTTGCTAGCACAAAATTGAAGAAAAAAATTCAATTTTTTTTCCTCTTCTCACAAATGATTGGACAGTCTTCCAGCACTTGTGTAGATTGTGTGATTAAATAAATAAACCTCATACTAAATTTCTAAAAATGGCATGTTCCCCACTTCCAATGCAAAATGAGTCAGGAATGTGATGGATTTGTGTAATTGTGAGTGAAAAGTGGAGATGGCTCCACAGCTTTGTGCCTTTCCAATCAAACCTGATCAATGGAGCTAAAAAACCCTCTTTATCCCAGTGAGCATTATTCCATTTATCAGTGCCTCCCTGTGGGGAGCTGCTGCTACTCCCAAGATTACAAGGACAAGCTTGAAGAAGCTTCTTTGATATTCCTGAAGTGAAAAACAGGAGAAGATTTTTTAATTTTTTTTTAATTTTTATTTTTAACCCAGATTTTTAATCCTACTTGTGCCATTTCCCCTTAAAGATTGCATTGGACCAGAGGTTGGACGTGGGGGAGCAGGAAGGGGAAGGATGGATGGACAGATGGACAGGCAGGGCTGCAAAGTGCAGCAGTTAGGGAGGCACAGGGAGGCATTCCCAGAACATTTGTGAGATTGTTTGGATCCTGTTCATTCCAGGAGCAATAATTAAAAATAACGAGATGAGGGTGATGATGGTGAGGGTTGGAGCCCAGGCTGAGGATTGGGGCGATCCCTTCTGACCTGGAGATGAAACCCCAGGGAGGGCAGGGCTGCAGGAGAAGGGAAATGCAGAGGAAAGGAGAGGAAAGGAGCAGGAAAAGCTCTGCTGCAGCCCCAGCCCATGGCCAGCACCTGGGGACAGGTAGGTGGCTCTGCACAACATCCCAGCCCTTCTGGACTGCAGTCTTTTGCTTTTTTATTATTATTTTCATGTGGCAGTCCCTCTGTGCTCCCCATGCGGGGTAAGTTGCAGTTCTCCCTCCTTTAACTCATTTTTCATTTCAGTTCCATCCTGCCCTCCAAGCTCTGCAGCTGGGGTCACCCTGGGATCATCCCCCAGTTCTCTGCTCCTTCCCAGAGCCCTCTCAGCCCTGGCACCACAGAAATGCCTTTTCTCCCACCTCTGCTGGGATTCCAGTCCCCTCTTTGTGGGCACAGTCACAAGCAGGAGGAATTTTTGTCCCCTCAAGTGTGATTTGAAGGTCACAGAGATGTCTCAGGATTTTTACAGCTCTGATCAAGCAAGGCCACTTGTTTTCCTTGCCCTATTATTTAAAGTTTCTGTCTGAATGTAAAACCTGACACAATTTTTAATGCCTGCTGGGATAAGCCTGAAGTCATTTTGATGTATTTGATTTCCCTCAGTAAGAAAAAGAAGTTTCTGTCTATCTTAGAGGACCTCTCCATGAGGTAATTAGTGATAATTATGGGTTATAGTGGCACAGATGAGAATTCTGGAGATTGGAAGAGTGTCTGAGTTGACCTGGGTTTGTATTTTCATTTTAACCATTTGCTGCTTTTCTTCATTTCCTTTTCCTTACAAATCTGCAACCAAACAAAGGCTGGAGGAGGACAGGTGGGGGGTTTGAACCAAAAAGTGTTCAGAGAGAGCAGAACATGTGTGGGGCTGGTACCAAAATACCTTTGGGTAATAACCAGCACTGCAATCACCCCAAACCAGCACTGCAACCACCCCAAACCAGCACTGCAGTCACCCCAAACCAGCATTGCAACCACCCCAAACCAGCAGTGCAACCACCCCAAACCAGCACTGCAGTCACCCCAAACCAGCATTGCAACCACCCCAAACCAGCAGTGCAACCACCCCAAACCAGCACTGCAGTCACCCCAAACCAGCACTGCAGTCACCCCAAACCAGCACTGCAGTCACCCCAAACCAGCACTGCAGTCACCCCAAACCAGCACTGCAGTCACCCCAAACCAGCACTGCAATCACCCAACATCTCCTCATCTCCTGGGTTTGGTGCCAAAATACTTTTATGTACAAACCAGCACTGCAATCACCCCATATCTCACACTCCACATCTCCTGGGTTTGGTGCCAAAATACTTTTATGTGCAAACCAGCACTGCAATCACCCCACATCTCCTCATTCCTTGGGGCTGGTTCCAAAATACCTTTGTGAACAAACCAGCACTGCAATCACCTTCATGTCCCACATCTCATCTCCTGGGGCTGGTACCAAAATACCTCCATGTGCACACCAGCATTGCAATCACCCCAAACCAGCACTGCAATCACCCCAAACCAGCACTGCAACCACCCCAAACTAGCACTGCAATCACCCCACATCTCCTCATCTTCTGGGTTTGGTACCAAAATACCTCTGTGTACAGACCAGCATTGCAATCACCCCAAACCAGCACTGCAGTCACCCCAAACCAGCACTGCAGTCACCCCAAACCAGCACTGCTGTCACCCCAAACCAGCACTGCAGTCACCCCAAACCAGCACTGCAATCACCCCAAACCAGCACTGCAGTCACCCCAAACCAGCACTGCAGTCCCCCCCTGTCCCACACCTCCTCATTCCCTGGGCTGGCCCCCCCCTCCCTGCAGCAGGGCTTGGCAGGATTCTGCATCTCCCTGGGTGCCCCAGCCCTGCCTCAGGGCTGGCTGTCCCCCTCAGTCCCCTCCTCCTGAGCCCTGCCCTGTGTCCCTGCTGTCACCCCCTGGTTCCCACCCTGTGCATCCTTGTGTTTCCATAGCAACCCCAGCTCCGGCTGCTGCATCCCTGAGCCCCGTGGCTCTGAGTGAGTACCTGGGGCTGCTGCCCTGCTCTGGGGGCTGCTGGAGCCCTGGATCCCCCAGTGCCAGGGCTCTGGGGCACCCTGGGCTGGCTGCTGGCAGCAGTGTGCCGTGTGAGCATGTTCACAGCCCAGCATGCTGCCCCTCTTTCCCCTTCTCTGCCAAGCACGGGCTGAAAAATGGGAATAAAAGGCTCAGAAAAGGCACAGAGAGGGAGAGAAAGAGCAATAACACCCCCAAATCATCCTTTCCAAAAGGAATGTTTCCTTTAGTGTTCCCCATTTTAGTGGTGCAGCTGCCTTGCAAAAGGCAAGTGCATGAAATCATTTTCTTGCTGCCCTGCCTTGCTCAGTTTGCTTTGAATCAGGGAGATACAGTTGATATTAAAATGAGGGATATTGGATGCTGGAAGAAGATGCAGATGAGGAGGTAAAATACCCTGCAGGAGAGATCCCAGGGCTCTGCTTGCCTTAAAAGAGGCCTCAGGCTTCCAGAAAATTCCATGTCTGAGGTGGGAACTGGATTCAGCCTGCCTTGGTTGGGTGGCCAGGGGAGAGGGGAAGCCCCAGTGAGGATCTGGGTTCTGGTGCATGTGTGTGCTGTGAGGCACTGATGGTCTGTGCCCAGCCAGGAGCTCCTTTTGTGCCTTGCAATAACCCTGAGGGTGTTTGTGGTCATGGGAGTGTCATCTGAGGGGGGTAGCACTGGTTTTCTGAATGGAAGACACACCAAGCATGAGGTGTGGGATGATCTTGGGGCTGGGATGGAGGGAGAGGACAGTGTGGCCAGCCAAATGAATTTATAATTAATTCTAGTGAATGCATTTATGACTGGCACGTTTCATGGTCTCACAGGTGACTCTAAATATCCTTTTCCTGCCAGTGGCCACCAGCAGTGTGTTCCTATGCAGTAATTCTCATTTCCAAATGCCAAACCCCATCCCTGCTGCACCCAGGGGCTGAAGAGACCTTTCCATTGCTGTCAGCCTGGGAGGATGGGCTGGAGAGGCCGAAGGGCAGGCTCAGCTCCTCATCCTCCTGGCTGCTGCTGTGTGGGCAGGGGAAACCTGGGGTCACGTTTTACACAGCAGTTTGTTCTGCAAACAAAGGAATCTTCACCCGGAAAAGCTGCTGAGAGCTAATTAATGATAAACATTTCCCACGGTTTTGTTGGTGTGGGGAGGAGGAGGAGGAGGAGGGGGAGTTTCCCTTTTTCCCTTTTTCCCTGCCCTGGGCTGTGGGCAGGAGCAGAGCTGTTGTTGGTGTGTGCTCTCCATTTGTGCCCACACTGCTGTGCTGGGCTGGGCTGCAGCCTGTGGAAATTCAGGAATTTCCTCATTTCAGATGAGGAATTGAGCACAGGGCAGTGGCACTGTGAGTGCTCAGAAATGCATCACCACACAGTGATTGTGTGTAGGTGCTTTTATTAGGAGAAATGCAGAAATGCATCACCACACAGTGATTGTGTGTAGGTGCTTTTATTAGGAGCTCTGGGAATCAGGAGTGTTGAACTCAGATCTGACTCTGACCATACATTGGAGATGATCATGTTTTTATATTCAATCGTTAAATAACTTTCATGTTAATTACTAAACTTATATAGATTTCAGTCGAGCACAGTCCCCCTTAAATTTCCAACATGGTTTCTCATGATTCTTCTTATGATTATATAATAATTCTATTTAATTACTAAACAATCATACATTGGAGATGATCGTGTTTTTATATTCAATCATTAAATAACTTTCATGTTAATTATTAAATTTATATTTTTGTATTGTATACATAGATTTCAGTCCAGCATAGTCCCCCTAAATTTCCAACATGGTTTCTCATGATTCTTCTTATGATTATATATTAATTATATTTAATTACTAAACAATCATACATTGGAGATGATCATGTTTTTATACTCAATCGTTAAATAACTTTCATGTTAATTATTAAAATTATATCGGTTTCAGTCAAGCATAGTCCCCCTTAAATTTCCAACACGGTTTCTCATGATTCTTCTTATGATTATATAATAATTATATTTAATTACTAAACAGTCATACATTGGAGATGATCATGTTCTTATATTCAATTGTTAAATAACTTTCGTGTTAATTACTAAACTTCTATAGATTTCAGTCAAGCATAGTCCCCCTAAATTTCCAACATGGTTTCTCATGATTCTTCTTATGATTATATAATAATTCTATTTAATTACTAAACAATCATACATTGGAGATGATCATGTTTTTATATTCAATCGTTAAATAACTTTCGTGTTAATTACTAAACTTATATTGTTCTATTGCATACACAGATTTCAGTCAAGCACAGTCCCTCTTAAATTTCCAACACGGTTTCTCATGATTCTTCTTATGATTATATAATAATTATATTTAATTACTAAACAATCATACATTGGAGATGATCATGTTTTTATACTCAATCGTTAAATAACTTTCATGTTAATTATTAAAATTATATAGGTTTCAGTCAAGCATAGTCTCCCTTAAATTTCCAACATGGTTTCTCATTATTCTTCTTATTATATAATAAGAAGAATTATATAATAATAATATATATATAAGAATATATAATATAATATATATAAGAATTATATAATAATTCTATTTAATTACTGAACAATCATCACATCTAACAATTATATCATTTATCATACTGCTTACGCAGGTGCAGTGATCTGGGAACACACAAATTCTGACATTTTCAGAGTTCCATCTTTAACATTTCCCAGGGCTCCACCATCAGCACGGGGCAGGTGCTGCTCCAGCTGTGCTTTATTGAGGGGTCTGTGCCCTCCCCTGGGCCCAGGCAGTGAGGGCACAGCAGTGATGGATGAGAGCTGCCCACGGAGGCAGGGACACCAACCCAGTGAGGCTGCAGGGTTCTGCTGCTCTTTGGGCTGTGGGAGATGTCTGGGGGCATGCAGGAGCTTTGGGAATGTCTCTCCTTGGGTTTAACCCTCCGAGGTTGCTCCAGGAAATAGCTCTGTGCCAGTTCTGATGTTTTTCTTGCAGCTCTCTCCTCTCTGGGACCTGCTTTGCCTTGCAGTGGTTCAGCTCACTTGAAAAAGAGAATTTTTTTTCAGGTTGGAGGGGCCTTGGAGCAACCTAGTGGAAAGTGCCTCTGCCTAAGAGTGGATTATCCTTGCAACCCAAACCATTTTATTCTCTCCATGCTGCTAACTGTGCCCTTGATCTTTACCTAAAGCTCCTCTCCTGAGGACAGGCAGCCTCTCTTGCCTGGTGTGAAATCTCAGGTTATATTGAGTTTGCTGCAGGTTGGGAGAGGTTTCTTCCTGACCTGAAGACACAGATTTTCCTTCCAGGCAACCTCACAGCAACTCCTAAACCTCCCTCCTTCACAGTGCCCAGAGTTCTGTGTTTGAAGAGAATGGATTGAGAGCTTGGCTGTGACAAATGGATTTTACATTCTGTGCCATCAGTTCTTTCCCCAGTAATAGTCTGCCCTTAATCTTGTCAGAGACAAGCACCCAAAAGATTAAGGGTTTAATTCTCTGTACATCAAATTAGCAGGGAACTACCAGAGCTCTGTGGAGTGGCCTCATTAGGGTGAGACAGGGGTGAGAAATGGAGTTGTGGAGTGGTTTGGGAAGGGAGCTCGGGCTCAGTGCTGAGCTGGCAGCTGACTGTTCCTGATTCCCTGCTCTGCCCATCCCTGCCAGCAGCTGCTGCCTCCCCTGGGTCCCATTGGGGATGGATTCCCTGTCCCTGAGCCCTGTTGGGGATGGATTCCCTGTCCTTGGATCCCATTGGGGATGGATTCCCTGTCCTTGGATCCCACTGGGGATGGATTCCCTGTCCTGGATCCCATTGGGGATGGATTCCCTGTCCCTGGATCCCGTTTGGGATGGATTCCCCATTCCTGGATCCCATTGGGGATGGATTCCCTGTCCCTGGATCCATTGGGGACGGATTCCCTGTCCCTGAGCCCTGTTGGGGATGGATTCCCTGTCCTTGGATCCCATTGGGGATGGATTCCCTGTCCTTGGATCCCATTGGGGATGGATTCCCTGTCCCTGGATTCCATTGGGGATGGATTCCCTGTCCTTGGATCCCATTGGGGATGGATTCCCTGTCCCTGGATTCCATTGGGGATGGATTCCCTGTCCTTGGATCCCATTGGGGATGGATTCCCTGTCCCTGGATTCCATTGGGGATGGATTCCCCATTCCTGGATCCCATTGAGGATGGATTCCCTGTCCCTGGATCATGTTTGGCATGGATTCCCTGTCCCTGGGTCCCATTGGGGATGGATTACCTCTCCCTGGATCATGGTGGGGATGGATTCCCTGTCCCTGAGTCCCACTGGGGATGGATTCCCTGTCCCTGGATCATGTTGGGGATGGATTCCCTGTCCCTGGATCATGTTGGGGATGGATTTCCTGTTCTTGGATCCCATTGGGGATGGATTCCCTGTCCCTGGGTCCCATTGGGGATGGATTCCCTGTCCCTGGACCCTGTTTGGGATGGATTCCCTGCCCTTGGACCCTGCTGGGGATGGATTCCCTGTCCTGGGGCAATCCCAGCCCATCCCCTCAGTGTCCCAGCCTGCTCTGACCCTGTCCAGCCCCAGCTCCTGGCGAGAGGTGTCCCTGCCATGGTCCCTCAGCAGGGCTCTCTCTCCTGCAGTTGTTGTTGTTGTTGTTGGTGGTCAGGAGCAGTTTGTGCTGCACAGGCAGGACTCATCCCTGTGGGGTGCCAGGGTTTGTGTTTTTTCCTCCTTTTGGGCTGGTTGTGACCCTTTCACCTCCACTACCTTGGAATAACAATCATTCCCTTTTTCTTCCCAGCAGTTTGGTGGATTCCTCCAGCAGTCCTGGCACTCACTGCAGTGGTTTTGTCCCTTTTGTTCCTTGTATGACTAAGCAGTGACGCAGCTGTGCCTAACACAAGGCCATAACTCAGTGCTTGCTGTGGTTTAATATTCTTATTTTCCAGGCGGTTTGACTGTCCCCCCACCCCCTCAGTGTTTCTGATATATGCTGGCTAATTTAATTTTGCTCCTATTTTGATTTACTCTGTAATTCTGTTGTTGATTTTTTTCCCTTGCCCATTGTTTACATCAGTTTTTTAATTTTTTTGTATTTTCCATGTGACCTCCTCCACTTTCCTTTCAACCAAACTCATGTGCGTGCGTATCATGTGAATTTGTCATGTGGCTTGCATGGTGCTGATGATGTCGTCCTCGCTGGTGAACAGAAGGTAAAACACTTTGTTCTGATTGGTTGCCTACATTTTTGGGGTGAGGATTCCCCCGTGGGATCTCCAAATTCCAAAAAACAAAAAAATAAAACCCCACAAAAATCCCACCGAGCCTTTTTGGAGGAGTTGCTCGTCACTGTCTGCATGGGAAGAGCTCGACTTCAGTCCTCTGCATTGAGATGGAAAAGACTTGGAGGGAAAACAGGGAAAAAAATCCCAAAAAAATCACCTGGCTCAGTCATTTGCTTCTTCAGAGTCCAGCAAGGAGCTGTCCTGGGAAGGTGCTGAAATCCTCTGGGGTGAGCACCAAAGGCCAAAATCCTTTTGCCTCTCTGTGGGACCAACCACAGACTCAAATCTGATGGGAAATGAGGGCCCAGTTCTGGCAGCACCCTCTCCTGTTGCTTTAGCAGCATTCTCACCCTATAAAATGCACATTTTTATAGAGATACAGGCACACATCCACACTGTTTAAAGCCTTCCAAAATAACCCTGAATTCTCTGAAATCTGGTTATTTGGAGTATGTCACAATTTGATTTAAGAAATAATTCCCTTTTTATTGTGAGCAAAACTTAAGCATAGCTAGAACGAGAGCTGTGTTATGAAATACTCTGTAAAATGCTGTTATAAAATCCTCTCTCTGTATAAAATTCTGCACATAAATCCTGTGGAACAGCACACACAGAGTCTGTGTGGGAGCCAGGCCTCACCCAGATCTCATCAGGGGGAGAATCTGGCTCTGCCACAGCCCCTCATTGCTCCCACCCAGGCTCTGGGAGCCTGGCAGGGCTTTAGGCTGGGCTCAGGAGATGGTTGAGCCTGGCAAGGCTATGATTGAGGCTGTAAAGGCTTTAAGCTGAGCTCAGGAGATGATTGAGCCTGGCAGGGCTTTAAGCTGAGCTCAGGAGATGATTGAGCCTGGCAAGGCTATGATTGAGCCTGGCAGGGCTTTAAGCTGAGCTCAGGAGATGATTGAGCCTGGCAAGGCTTTAAGCTGAGCTCAGCTCCCAGGACCTGCTGGTCCAGCACACCAAGGAGCAGAGGATTGAGCCTGGCAAGGCTTTAAGCTGAGCTCAGCAGAGGATTGAGCCTGGCAAGGCTTTAAGCTGAGCTTAGCTCCATGGTCCCCAGCAGAACAAGGAGCAGATGACTGAGCCTGGCAAGGCTTTAGGCTGAGCTCAACTCCTAGGAGCTGCTGGTCCCCAGGAGAACAAGGAGCAGAGGATTGAGCCTGGCAAGGCTTTAAGCTGAGCTTAGCTCCCAGGAGCTGCTGGTCCCCAGCAGATGGTTGAGCCTGGCTCTGCCTGAGCTGGGCTCAAGCTGCAGAGCAGCTCCTGGCACTGCCACACCTCACCCTGACCCAGTCCCAGCAGGGCAGGGGGGAAGCTCCTGCTCTGCTCTGCCCCAGCCACAGGAGGAGTTGGGAGAGCCAGGCAGGAATTGGCTTTTGGCAATCCAGGGCTCCTGGAATCACCTTTTTGGCCGGGAAAGGATTTAGGCTGGGCTTTGTCAGGAAAACAGAACTAACACCAGTAACCTCCCCACGTGGCTGCATGCACAGAGAGCCCTGTCCTGTCTCCTCCTGCTGGATCCAGGTGGGAGATGTTCTTGTCTTATTCCTGCACCTCTGCTGGATCCAGCAGGGTGGGAGATGTTCCTGTCTCATTTATGGACCTCTGCTGGATCCAGCAGGGTGGGAGATGTTCCTGTCTCGTTTCTGCACCTCTGCTTTTGTTCCTTATTTCTGCTGCTGCTGTTTGCTGCCCTGGTGTGCCCCCCGACCCCAGGCTGTTCTTTCTCTGTGGTTTTGCCCTCCTGGAGGCTCTCCCTGGTGTCTGTTCCCAGTCCTGGTTTCGTGGTGCTCAAATATTGCAGGAATCAGCCCTTCCCTCCTTCCTCTGCTGCAGGATTCCCCAGGTTTGCTCTCTGAGCACAGGGAGGATGCAGGACCTTGCCTTGCTGGGCAGGGATTCAACCTCAGTGATTTTTCATTTTCTCTTTTCTCCCCACCTCAAGTTTCACCCACTCCTGGTGCTCGTGGCACCCTCTGAAAAACACAATAAAACCCAGAATTTCTGCAATCCTGCAGAGCAGCGTTAGGCCAAGGAAGCCCTGAATAGAAACCAAGGGGTTGAGAGGATACCAGGAAACATTTCCTGCTGCCCTGCAGCAGCAGATGATCAGAGTGCTGCTGGCTTAGCAGGGAAGGGTGAGAATTCAATTGAAATGTAACAGCTCCGGGCCCTGCCCTCAGCTGCCCTGCCCCAGCAGCTTTGGGAGGCTGCAGAAAATCCCTCATTTCCCTGCTCAGGCTGCCCCTGGCTTCCCCTGGCAGGGCTGGGCTGGCCTGGGTCCCAGCAAAGGCTGCTCCTCTCTCAGCTGCAGCCTGGGTGTCCTGGGGCAGGTTTGAGCATCAGCCTCAGTCCCTGGGAGCACGAGGTCCTGCTCTCCTGCACAGAGAGGATTTGATCAGATGTTTGGTGATCCTGCAGGAGATCTGGGCTCTGAGCAGCTGCTGGCTCTCCCCAGCCAAGAGCAGCAGCACAAAGGGGGTCCCTGAGGGGCTCCCCTGTCCCAGAGCTGGGAAGGGCTTGAGGAGGGAGGGCCAGGCTGGTTCCTGCCCTGGCTGAGCATGGAGCACCCCTGGGTGCTGTTCTGCCTTGCAGCCCCCGTGCATGTGTGAGCATGAGTCCTCCTGCTGACACCTTCTCTCTGCAGCTACTCACATCTTCACTCATTGTAGGGATGCTGATTCTGCTGGACTAAACTTTTCCCACTAAACTTCTTCCTCCTCTGTTTGACACACTAACCCAGTTTTGGTTTTACAGCCCTGTGTCTGGATTGCATCCACCTGCTTGAGATAAATGAAATAAACACTTATTTCTGGAGAGAAAACCATGCCTTACCAGGGCTTGCACTGCTCCACCTGTTGGTTTTCAGCACTTGGGAGTGTTCTTTTCTTTGAAGAGAAATGTTTCTCAAAGCTGAAATGAATTTAAACTATTGGGGGAGGAAGGAGAGAATCAGGAGCTAGAAATTAGATAATTCAAAGTGAAGAAAAGCAAGAAAAGTTTCAGCAGAGCAGGTAATTAATCATGGGAATGGCTGTGTGGAAGGTCAGCAGCATCTCTGACATTTGAAATCAAGAATAAGCTTTTTTTCAGAGGATGTTCCTGTTGGTCTCAGTGCTCAGTCACTGGGAACAAAATCAGACTGTGTTAGAGGAAAGGTCAGGTTCTGTAAGTGCAGTGTTCCCCCAGCCCTTGGGGATCTCTGTGCTCATTAATGATCAATTAATGATCATCTCTGAGACAGGGAGTGGGGCAGGAGCGAGGAGCTGCTGCTCTTGTTCTGTGCCTCTGCACAAACACAGAGAATTCAGCCCAGCTGCTCCTGAGGCTCAGGGCTCACCCAGAGCAGGGCCAGGGTGCCCTGGAGCTGCTTTGGGGCTCAGGGTGACAGAACCAGGCTTTGCCTTCTGGGTCCTGTGAGTTTTGGTGACTCACCAGGACAATTGTGAGTAACCAGGACAGTTATTGCAGAGCAGCTCCTGCCACTCAGCCCCACAGCCAAAATCAGGAACCTTGTGGTGCTGTTTGGCTTTTGGGATGGAGGAAAAAATATTTCTGCTTGTTTAACTGATGTGTTCAATGTACCCAGGTGAGGATGGAGATTTCCTGTTGATCTGTGCCTTAAACCACACTTGTGTCACCTTTTCCTGTTCAGTGTGCACTGGGAAGTTGTCCAGGGTGGGATCCACATCTGGAACATCCTGGGGGTGTGGGAGCCCTGCAGTGGGGATGAAGGCAGAGGAGAGGATTTGGGAAAGCAAAGCATAACTTGGAAAAAGGAGTGTTGCCTCTTTACAGCCATCAGAGGAGTTGTTAAACACAATGTGTGCCCCACACTCCTGCAGTGGGGTTGATTCCCTTCTTGGAGCAGTGCTTCAGCCTGGGATTCATCTTAAATCACAGCTCCTTGCAGTTTCCCATTGGTATTTCACCAAAAAACTGTTCTTACATTCCTTTGAAAGGCAGGAGGGAGGGGGAAGAACTTCAGATTCCTTCTGAAGATGAACTTTTGAAGGATGGTGGGAGATGAACCTTCCTGTGCTGTCCATGAGGAGCTGGACACAAACCCAGGGGTGCAAATCTGCAATCAGACCACCTGGATTTGGCTTTTTTAGCAGAGCTGCAGGGTGGGACTGGGATCCTCCATGGTGTGGAGGAATTGAGGAGCTGGGCAGGAAAAGCAGTGTGGGAGCTGTGGGTTGCAGGGCTGGGGGTGTAAATCCCTCCTGTAAATCTCCTGCCCTGCAGAGGGATGTTGTCTGGGACATGATGGCCTTTTTCTCCTAGAAATGGAGAAATTGTAAAGCAAAGGGAGGAGAAATCATTCCAGAGGAACAAAGGGGTTTCTCTGAATTTCTCTCTGGCATCCCCTGGAGTTCCACAGTGCAGGCTGAGTGAGGGATGTGCTCTGGGTTCTGCTCAGGGGTTTTCACACTCATTCAAATGGTCCAGCAGCTCTAAAAGCCCCAAACAAGTTCAGGGTGCAGGCCTGGGTCTGTGTGAGAGGCACGGGGTCCTTGCAGTGGTGCTCTGTACATCCCATCCCTCAGGAGCAGCCACAGAGCCCCTCCTGATGTTTGCCAGGTGTTCCACAGCAGCTCTTACAGGAATTGCTCTTTGCTTTGGGGTTTTCTTGGGGAGGGGGAATCTCTTTCACTCACTCCATTGCAGCACACACAAAAGTGGAAATTTGGTGTTTCAAATGCAAGAAACACTCGGGTGTGGGGAGTATTTACCTCAGACACACGGTGTCCTCTGCGTCTGGGTCAGCTCGTCATGAGCTGAGGATGATGAAGTATTATTCTGAATTTTTACGAGCACTTTTTCCTTAATAATTCCTTTTATTTCCCCCAATAACCCTGATTGCCCCGTTGTTGCAGGGGAACCCAGCGCCCCCAAGCTGGAAGGTCACATAGGAGAGGATGGCAACTCCATCAAGGTGAACGTCATCAAGCAGGACGACGGCGGCTCCCCGATCAGGCACTACCTGATCAAGTACAAAGCTGTAAGTGTGGCACAGCCCCTGAGCTCCCTGGGCCCTGCGAGGGCTGGGTTGAAGGGAGGAATCCCTGTCACTCACCTGGTTTCAATCTGACATGCTGAGATGTGAAGGAGTGCTTTAGAATGAACAGAACTCGCAGCTTTTGCTGTCTGGAAATTATTTAGTGATGGGGCAGAATGAGAGGAGGAGGTGAGGGGGTTTTGTCTCAGAAAAGAGGATTCTGAGCAGGAGAAAGGCTGCTTTGGCTTCTCAGCCTCTCCACCCAGCAGCATGTGAGGGTTTCAGTGAATCCTGGTATTGTGAACACTTGGAATGTGTCAAAGAAATTTGTTTACCAAAGAGTAGTTTCTTAATTAGCCAATAGTGTTTGAATTAGAGGACCAATTAAATCTGCCTGTCTGTAAAAGCAATGGGTTTCTTAATTGTCTTGGTTTGAGCAGACAGGTGTGTGCTAAGGAAGGCAGGAGCCTCCCCTGAAATGGAAAATGTAAACCCCTTCCCTCCAAATTGCTGTGAATTTGAAATTAAGGGACTCTCAGGCAAAGATACGGGAGCAGGAATATCAGTTCTTTATTAGGGAAGAAAACAAAAATAAAATAAACAGTGCAGTAAATGAAACACTAGCAGAGTCAGAACCCAGCCTGGCACCCTGTGGTGTGCCAGGGGTGGCTCTGCTGCAGCTGGGATCCTGGAGAAAGGTGTAGATCTTCCTCTGAAGGTCCAGTGCAAAAGGCAGCAGCTGCTCCTCTGGAATCCAGGGAAAGGCTGTGCTGGTGTCCCAAACCTCAGATTGTGTCCGGGTAGGAATGATTGGCTCCTCCCCCTGGGTGGAGCATCTCCAATGCCCCGCCCATGGGGAGGAGCCAAACATTTTATCAGTGGTGCAGGGACACTCAGTGGCCATGGGCAGAAGAGAATTAATAATTAATGGGCCATGAACAGGAGAGATCCCCTGGAGGGAGGATTGGTTGTGGAAGAGATAAAACTGCCCAATGAAGGGAAGATAACTGATATATTGATCTCCTTGAACCAGGTTTTATAAGGTCTTGGAGGTCTATATCACTCCTGAGATAGCTCAGTAAGATATTTATGACAGCCACGCCCTGTCAAACAAAATATCCATTTTTTCACAATCAGTTTTCTGTGGGTCACAGAGTCAGTGCTCATTATAATAGCCCCGCCCTGTCAAATAAAATATGCATTTTTCACAATCTGGGGGTCACAGAAATACGCATTTTTGACAATCAGCTTTCTGTGGGTCATAGAATCAATGATAACAATGGCCTGTCAAAGAAAATATACATTTTTGTGAATCACCTTTCTGTGGGTCACAGAAATATGCATTTTTAACAATCAGTTTTCTGTGGATCTAGAGTCAGTGCTCACTATGACAGCCATGCCCTGTTAAATCAAATACACATTTTTGAGAATCAGCTTTCTGTGGGTCACAGAAATACACATTTTTCACAATCAGCTTTCTTTGTGTCAGAGCCAGTGCTCACTGTGACAGTCACACCCTATCAGATAAAACACACATTTTTGACAATCAGTTTTCTGTGGATCTAGAGTCAGTGCTCACTGTGACAGTCACACCCTGTCAGATAAAACACACATTTTTCACAATCAGTTTTCTGTGGGTCAGTCAGTGCTCACTATGACAACCATGCCCTGTTAAATCAAACACACATTTTGACAGTCAGCTTTCTGTGGGTCAGTCAGTGCTCACTGTCACAGCCATGCCCTGTCAGATAAAACACACACTTTGACAGTCAGCTTTCTGTGTGTCAGTCAGTGCTCACTGTGACAGTCACACCCTGTTAAATCAAACACACACTTTGACAGTCAGCTTTCTGTGGGTCTAGAGTCAGTGCTCAGTGTGACAGTCACACCCTGTCAGATAAAACACACACTTTGACAGTCAGTTTTCTGTGTGTGACAGTCACACCCTGTTAAATCAAGCACACACTTTGACAGTCAGCTTTCTGTGTGTCAGTCAGTGCTCACTGTGACAGTCACACCCTGTTAAACCAAACACACACTTTGACAGTCAGTTTTCTGTGTGTGACAGTCACACCCTGTTAAACCAAACACACACTTTGACAGTCAGTTTTCTCTGGGTCAGTCAGTGCTCACTATGACAACCATGCCCTGTTAAATCAAACACACATTTTGACAATCAGTTTTCTCTGGGTCAGTCAGTGCTCACTGTGACAGTCACACCCTGTCAAATCAAACACACACTTTGACAATCAGCTTTCTGTGTGTGACAGTCACACCCTGTCAAATCAAACACACACTTTGACAGTCAGCTTTCTGTGTGTCAGTCAGTGCTCACTGTGGCTGTGCCCTCCCTGCAGAAGCACTCCTCGGAGTGGAAGCCCGAGATCCGGCTGCCGTCGGGCAGCGACCACGTCATGCTCAAGTCGCTGGACTGGAACGCCGACTACGAGGTGTACGTGGTGGCAGAGAACCAGCAGGGCAAGTCCAAGCCTGCCCACTACGCCTTCCGCACCTCAGCCCAGCCCACGGTGATCCCAGGTACTGCTGCTGTGCCCCCGCGGGTCCTGCTGCCCCCTAATGCCACCGAGCTGCCCCCGTGTGCCCCAGTAACCCCCAGAGCTCGCTTGCTTCCAGCCCATCTCTCATGGTTGGCGCCCCCATCCAAGGCTGAGGGTCGCGGCTGCGTGCATACCTGTGGCAGGTATGTGGGACTGAAACCCCTGCCTGGCTGCTCCCAGGGCATGGTGGCTCCTTGCGTGGGGTAGGAGAAGCTTTCTGAGAGTGGGAAGTGGAATTTGTGTTTGAAACCCCAGCAGGGCCTGCAGCTCTGCAGGGTGATGCTGTGCACAAGGCAGATTTCCCAAACCCATCTCTGGAGGAGTAAAGGCATCAGGAGTTTGCTGGCACTTGGATGGGGAGGCAGTGAAATGTGCCCATGTTCACAGGGGAGAGATGAGGATCTGACTCCATGTTTCAGAAGGCTTGATTTATTATTTTATTATATACATTGTAATAAAACGATACTAAAAGAATAGAAGAAAGGATTTCATCAGAAGGCTGGCTAAGAATAAAAAAAGAAGAAATGATAACAAAGGTTTGTGTCTCGGACAGCAAGTCTGAGCCAGCTGGGCTGTGATTGGCCATTAATTAGAAACATCCACATGAGCCAAATCACAGATTCACCTGTTGCATTTCACAGCAGCAGATAACCATTGTTTACATTTTGTTCCTGAGGCCTCTCAGGTTCCCAGAAGGAAAAATCCTAAGGAAAAGATTTTTCAGAAAATATGGCTACAGTGAAAGATCTCTCTCTGAGCATTTTTCAGTTCAAATTACCAAATGACAGTGATTTTCAAACAGCAACGGTTCAGTGTTGAGGAGAACATCAGGAAAAAATAACTCAAAGGCTTTAGGGTGCTGCTGGAAGCTCTTAAAACAGAGTGTACTGGTTAGTGTGCTCATAAGTGAGGGATGAGGACAATTACTGCAAAAGCCAGGCAGAACTGGCAGCTGGGAAACTGGAATGAGCAGTTTGTGGCAATCTGTTGGAAGGGCAGTTAAGATTTCTTTTCTACACGTGGACATTTAAAAAAAGCAGTGGGGAAACCCACACAAAGCAACCAGAACCTGAGGATGGGTGGCTGGAGCAGCTGTAAATTGAAGTTGTGGTGGTTGAAGTCAGGGGTGCTGAGTCAGGGCCTCCCTGCACAGGCAGGGTTGGTGCTCCAGGATTTCATTCATGTTTTCTCTGAAAGCAGAGAGTTTCCTTCAGTCTTTCCCTGAGAACTCAGTCCCTGCTCCCCTGAGCCCATTCCAGGCTGGAGGGAACAGCTCAGACCTTGTGGGAATGCTGCAGCCCCTTGGCTGAGGCAGGCCACGTTGTTGAGCACAGAAATGGGTGAAAAAGTGGGAAAAGTGGGACTGGCAGTGAGGAGGAGGGAGATGGGCCGAAGGAGAGCCTGGGGGTGCTTGGACAGGGCGTAGTTTTGGGTGGAAGGACCCTCAGTAACTCATTAACTCACTCGTGGTTCTCATTTTCAGCAGCTCTAACCCTTGCTCCCCCTCTGAGCCCTTTAATCCATGTAACATGAGCAGGAACCCTCTAAAAACCAGGGCAAAGCCAGTTTGTTACAGAGGTGAAACTTCCCTGGCCCCTCTGCAGTTACTCCTTGCTGAGCGTGGTGTGGAGCCCAGCAGGAGCCGTGGTCTGAGGCTGCCTCTGTGGTGGTGCAGGTGGAAAATTCAGATTTTGGGTGTGCAGGGTTGGCCCAGGAGCTGGAGCTCAGCTGCTCCTCAGTAAGGGCTGTGTCCTGGTGCAGTGCTGTGGTTATTGCTGCCTTTGTCACTCTCTCTCCTGGGTTTTTGTCATTTTGGCCTCCCAAGGTGTTCCCTCGTGCCCAGACTGAGATTCTGATGAGAATATTTCCAGGGACAGGTTGGTTTTTCCTCTGCTGTGCAGCCCCACAGGTTTTATTGCCAAGCTGCAGCAGGGAAGAGGCTCTGTGTGTTCTTTTCCTTTTCTTTTCCTTTCCCTTTGCTTTTCCCTTTCCTTTAACTTTCCCTTTTCCCTTTCCTTTCCTTTCCTTTCCTTTCCTTTCCTTTCCTTTCCTTTCCTTTCCTTTCCTTTCCTTTCCTTTCCTTTCCTTTCCTTTCCTTTCCTTTCCTTTCCTTTTCCTTTCCTTTCCTTTCCTTTCCTTTCCTTTCCTTTTCCTTTCCTTTCCTTTCCTTCCCTTCCCTTCCCTTCCCTTCCCTTCCCTTCCCTTCCCTTCCCTTCCCTTCCCTTCCCTTCCCTTCCCTTCCCTTCCCTTCCCTTCCCTTCCCTTCCCTTCCTTTTTCCCTTTCCTTTCTCCTTTCCTTTCCCTTTTTCCATTTTCCTTTTTCCTTTCCTTGTTGTTCCCATGGTATTTCTGTGGTTTTATCCAGAATGGGCTGTGCATAGTCAGAGCCAGGGCTGTAACAGGAATTGTGCTGTGCCTGGCAGCAGTGATCAGGGATTCCCTGCAGGAAAATGTGCATTTATTGTGTGGAGTCCTTTGTTCCCCTCACCTGTGCAGAGCTCTGAGTGGCTGGAAGGATAAGGGTGTTATTTTCAGTAATGATAACAATAATAATAACAATAATAACATCAGTCATCACACTGGCATTGGAGTGTTCCCAGGCATGGGAGGCTGAATGGCAGAGTCAGAGATTACAGGACCTTGGTGCTCCCTCAGGATAAAGAGGATTTATTATCCAGGCTTGGGGCAGGGCTTGGGCAGGCAGGTGGATTCTCTGCTGCACCAAAGCTTTTCTTGTTTTCCTTTTTTCCCTGCTGAAGGCAGCGCTGTGCTCTCAGGCTCCAGACACCATCTCCCTGTGTCTGCTGAGCCCTTCTGTCCCTTCATTTTAATCTCATTTTAATCTCATCTGCCTGCACTCCCCACCCTCCCTGCCTTGGACCCTGCTCTGCAGCTTTGGGCTTTGCTGAGCTTCTGCCCCTTTTGTGCTGAATGTGCTGCTCCTTGAACCCTGAGCCATTTTAATTTACGAGATTAAATTAAACCTTTGATTCTTATGTTTTCTGTATTTATGACCTAATTTTTTTTATCTATTTTTCTCTCTCTTTCTCTCTCTCTCTCTCTTTCTCTCTCTTTCTTTCTTTTTTTCTTCCTCTCTTCCTTCCTTTCCCTCCCCTCTCCCTTTTCCCCCAACTCCTTTCCTATGTCTGTCATCCATGGTCACCTTGGATCTCACGGGGAACATCCACGCTTGCCACATGCACCAAATTTGTTTTTCAAACAACCATATCCCCCCTCCTGGGAACCATTGTCTGGCACCTGCAGCGACCTTGGGAAGTCCATCAACGTCGTCCTCCTTTGTCTCATTGCTTCTCTCTGCAGTGACTCTGCTTTTGCTCTGTTAGAAACTTTCAAAAAAAAAAAAAAAGTCAAATAAAGCAATATTTGCTTGGGAAGGCCTGGGTCCCACCAAGGTGTGGAAGGAGATAACTTTGCTTCAGAGGATCGTGTCAGTTCAGAGAAAAAAAAAAAAAGAAACACAGAACTTAAAAAGAAATGTTTAATTTGAAAGAGTCAGTATTTTGTAACAAGGAAAAAAGGTTTAAGCCAAGTTTTTTTCTCTTTAACGTTTTTTTTTGGTTACTTGTAATGAATTTGCCCTTTTAAATGGATGTAAAGAAAGATTTTTTTTGTGTTGTTTGCTTGCTGTTTTCATCAAAGGAAGGTGCAATGTTGAAAGCCTTTAAGATCCTGCTTTTTACTGATTTCTCTGCACATCTGGTGCTGATCTTGAGCAAAAGGAGGCCCCATCCACAAACCCACAGACTGTAAAAAGAAAGAGAAGATTTGTCAGAGAGCACCGTGCTGGTTGCCCAGCTGTCTCGGGGGGCTTTGGCACGTGGATCCAAATGTCTGCAAGGTTTTCCTGCCGTGCTGCTCTGACCATAAACACCTGCTGGGACCCCACTGCTGCTCTTCCTGCTCCTGGTCCCTCCCTGTGTGCACACCCAGTGGATTTCCAGAGCTGTGTTCTCACAGATCCCTGTCCTTGCTGTCCTGAGAGGAAATCTTGGCTTGGATGGAGCCAGCTGAGCAGCAGAGTTGTAATTTCTGACCCTTAATCACCTTCCTGGCCAGCTGTGGCTGTGGCTGCATTAATCCCCAGGCTGAGCTGGTGCAGCAGAGGCATCGTTGGTATCAGATCCTGGGAATTCCCTTCGACAAAGCTCAGATGATTGTGCATTGCTTCTTTGGAAAAAACAAAAAAAAAAAAACCAAAATCAGAACTCCCCACCCAAAAAACCCCTGAAAAACCCAACACAACAACCCCAGTGAATTTTTTGGGATAGGAAATTCATTGGGATGGGAAATCCACTGGAACAGGAAATCCTTTGGGATAGGAAATCCATTGGGATAGGAATATTGGGATGTGAAATCCATGGGAACTGGAAATCCATTGGGATATGGAATTCATTGGAACAGGAATTCCACTGGAGCAGGAAATCCATTGGGATAGGAAATTTGGGATATGAAATCCATTGGAAAAGGAAATCCAGTGGGATATGGAATTTATTGGAACAGGAATTCCATTGGGATAGGAAATTTGGGATAGGAAATCCATTGGGATAGGAAATTTGGGATGTGAAATCCATCGGAACAGGAAATCCATTGGGATAGGAAATCCATTGTAGCAGAAATTAATTGGAACAAAAAATCCATTGGGATATGAAATCCCTTGAGATAGGAAATTTGGAATATGAAATCCATTGGAACAGGAATTCCATTGGCGCAGGAAATCCATTGGGATAGGAAATTTGGGATATGAAATCCATTGGGATATGAAATTCGTTGGGATAGGAAATCCATTGGGATGGAAAATTTGGCATAGGAAATCCATTGGGATGGAAAGTTTGGGATATGAAATCCATTGGGATATGAAATTCATTGGGATAGGAAATCCATTGGGATAGAAGATCCATTGGGATGGAAAATTTGGGATTTGAAATCCATTGGGAATGAAGTCCATTGGGATAGGAGATCCATTGGGATAGGAGATCCATTGGGAGAGGAGATCCATCCCCTCTGATGCTCTCCCAAATCCAGGGGTCTCTCCCTTGAATTGTGTGTCCAGAATGTCTCAAAGCCTCTCAGCTGGCTGGGGTTCACCTTCCTGACAGAGCTCTCACAGACAGACCGACAGACAGACAGACAGACAGACAGACTCCTGCCCTCACTCGTGTCTGGCTCTGCCTTCTCTGCTCTGCTGTGCTGGAACTTTCCTGCCTGGATTGTGAATGCAAACTTGATGCAGGTGTCCCACACAGAAACCTGTGGGTTTATTTTTATTACAAGCCCCCTCATTTCCAGTGCTGTAGAGTGTAGACACTTTGTTAGAGCTTTGGAGTTTGCTGAAGTGCAGCAGAATAATCCTGATACTAAAAACTGGTGTGATTTGCCCTCTAACTGCATTAATTGAGCTCACTGTAGATCTGAAATCAGCTTTTTGTGGGTTCCCCCTTATCCACAGAGGGAGATCCCTGCCTGAGGCTGAGATGTTTCTCACCAAAATCACAGCTATTAAACTGATCTCTGTAACCTTGTGAGGTTGGTGTGGAGAGAGAGCAGCACCTGTGGAGGGGGCTCTGTCCCTGAGAGGGGCTCAGGATTCTCTGTGGCACCTTTAATGTGGCTGAAATGAATCCCAAACTCCACAGCCACCGGGGGCCCAGCCAGCATGGATTACAGACAGAAACTGCTCCTTTCTGTTGGGTAAAATGAGGAGCAGAACTGGGGTTTTAGCACTGATTTGTGCAGATTTATAACATGCCAGGTACCAGAGATCTGTCAGGGTTGCAGGCCTTGGTGTGAGCGAAATAAAATTCAAATTGAGTTTTTAGAAGAGCCAGAGAGGGGGCAGAGGCTCGGATGTGGAAGCAGAAGATGCTCAGGCACTGGGATTTTCCTGCCTGCAGTTCCTGTGTGTGTGAGGGGCTGCAGAGCCCTGCAGGGTTCCCAGTTTGCTGAAGCCCCTGCACATTCCAGAGCTGTGTCTCAGAGCATTGTTTGCTGTTTTTGTGGGCAGGAAGGTTTGGGGATGTCCTGCTCCACCAGGAGCAGCTGCAGGTGCCTGCACCTCCGAGGTTCTGGGGGATAAAAAGAAGGTTTTATCTAAAAGGTTTTAAATTCAGCTTTTTCTGGCTTTTGGGGCTGCTGGGCTGGGGTGGGCACTTGGGGCAGGGTGTGATTTATCCAGGAAAGGGGATTTTGGTGTCTCTGTGTTTTGGGGCAGGGTGTGATTTATCCAGGAGAGAGGATTTTGGTGTCACTCTGTATTTTGGGGCAGGGTGTGATTTATCCAGGAAAGGATTTTGGTGTCACTCTGTGTTTTGGGACAGATTGTGATTTATGCAGGAAAGGGTTTTGGTGTCACTGTGTTTTGGGGCAGGGTGTGATTTATCTGGGAAAGAGGATTTTGGTGTCATTCTGTGTTTTGGGGCAGGGTGTGGTTTATCCAGGAAAGGATTTTGGTGTCACTCTGTGTTTTGGGACAGATTGTGATTTATCCAGGAGAGAGGATTTTGGTGTCACTCTGTATTTTGGGGCAGGGTATGGTTTATCCAGGAAAGGGTTTTGGTGTCACTGTGTTTTGGGGCAGGGTGTGATTTATCCAGGAAAGGATTTTGGTGTCACTCTGTGTTTTGGGACAGGGTATGGTTTATCCAGGAGAGAGGATTTTGGTGTCACTGTGTTTTGGGACAGGGTGTGATTTATCCAGGAAAGGGTTTTGGTGTCACTGTGTGTTTTGGGGCAGGGTGTGGTTTATCCAGGAGAGAGGATTTTGGTGTCACTGTGTTTTGGGACAGGGTGTGATTTATCCAGGAGAGAGGATTTTGGTGTCACTGTGTTTTGGGGCAGGGTGTGGTTTATCCAGGAAATAGGATTTTGGTGTCACTCCATGTTTTGGGGCAGGGTGTGGTTTATCCAGGAAATAGGATTTTGGTATCTCTGTGTTCAGCCTGCAGAGGAAAAGCTTTGGGGTGTCCTCAGTGCCCCTTGCAGGACCTGGAGGAGCTGGCAGGAAAAAGGGAGAAGGATTATTTCCATGGGATGGAGGGACAGGAAAGGGGGAATGGCTTCAGACTGCCCGAGGGCAGGGTTAGCTGGGGTTTTGGGAAGGAATTGTTCCTTGGGAAGGTGGAGAGGGGCTGGGATGGGATTCCCAGAGCAGCTGTGGCTGCCCAGGATCCCTGGCAGCACCCAGGGCCAGGCTGGATGGGCTTGGAGCAGCCTGGGATGGTGGAAGGTGTCCCTGGACATGGCAGGGTGTCCCTGGACACAGTCAGGGTGTCCCTGGACATGGCAGGGTGTCCCTGGACATGGCAGGGTGTCCCTGGACACTGTCAGGGTGTCCCTGGACATGGCAGGGTGTCCCTGGACACAGTCAGGGTGTCCCTGGACATGGCAGGGTGTCCCTGGACGTGGCAGGGGTGAATGGATGGGATTCAGGGTCCCTTCAGGCCCAGCAGAGGCAGAAGGAGCAGAGCTCTGAGGCCACAATGCACAGGGATCCAGGGCAGCTCTGGGAAATCCCAAATCCCCATCCCTGCCCCAGGACAGCTCTCCAGGCTGCTGGGAGCTCACTCACAGGGTGTGGAACAGGGATTTCTGTCCCTGGAGAGCAGGAACACTCACTCCTCACTCCCCAGGCTCTGGGAGCTCACTCAGAGGGTTTGGAATGTGGGTTCTGCCCCTGGCAGAGCAGGAATACTCACTCCACACTCTCCAGGCTGCTGGGAGCTCACTCACAGGGTTTGGATGGTTTGGATGTGGATTTCTGTCCCTGGAGAGCAGGAACACTCACTCCTCACTCCCCAGGCTGCTGTGAGCTCACTCAGAGTGTGGAACAGGGATTTCTGTCCCTGGCAGAGCAGGGTCCTTGTCCCCAGGCTCTGGGAGCTCATTCACAGGGTTTGGATGGTTTGGAATGTGAATTCTATCCCAGGCAGAGCAGGAACCCTCACTCCTCACTCCCCAGGCTGCTGGGAGCTCACTCAGAGGGTTTGGATGTGGATTTCTGTCCCTGGAGAGCAGGAACCCTCACTCCTCACTCTCCAGGCTGCTGTGAGCTCACTCAGAGTGTGGAACAGGGATTTCTGTCCCTGGAGAGCAGGAACCCTCACTCCCCACAGGGTTTGGATATGGATTCTGTCCCTGGCAGAGCAGGGTCCTTGTCCCCAGGCTGGGCTGGGGGAACAGCCCTGAAAATCCTCCTGCTCCCCCTGGGAACACAGAGCTGTTGTGGCTGCTCAGAGTGGATTTTTGTTTGGTTTCTCCCTTTTTCTTCTTCCTTTTGCCAAATCCTGTAGGGCCTTGGCCGTGCCTGCAGTCCCAGCTGCTTCTCCCCTCCCTTTTGTGTCTTTGCCCGTGCCTGGACATGGTGAGAGCCCCAGCAGGACACAGCTGAGCTCTCTCTGTCAGGGCAGGTTTGGTGCAGAAATTAAAGCTGCTGGGTGGTTTTCCTGTGCACTGTGAAATGAGGGGCATTAGAAAAGCCAGTCTCGCAGGAAGCTCATTTTCCATTGGAAAACATAATTTGTAATTAATAAATTCTTCACTTCTTTAGAATGAAGGACTCCATAAGTTCTTTAATGGTTTGTGTTTTCTTATTTAACCGGTGGAAATGTTATTGCTCCATGTTCTGAGAATCCCAAAAGAGGATTAATGGAAGGGCTGGATGTGGATCAGGTCAGAAATGTCCAACATCAATTTATTACATTTATTTCACACACACATTGTGAGCAGCTGCTCCACATTATTTATACATTATTTATTTATACATTTATTTCTCCATTTATTTATTCATTTCTTTTGTACACAGAGTTGTTTTAGGCCCCAGCAAGCCCTTGAGGGATGTCTAAATATTAGTTTCATTTAATACAACATAAATCCAGCTACAGGATGGAGGGAATGGCTCCAGAAAGTGTTTGGAGATCAATTTCATTTAATCAGATGAGACAGTTTGTGACAAGAATATTCTCCTCTATGATTCCTGCATTTTGTAGGAGCAGCAAAATTCCTCTACAAGGAAAAAGAAAGGCAGCACCAAGAGCCTCCCAAGTCCATGAGGCTGTGGAGGATTTTATATTATGTTTCCTTGTGCCAGTCCCTGGAAGGTTTGGAATTTCAATTCATGCCACGAGTTAGGATTTCTGAAACCACAGCTAATGGGGAAAGGCTGGAAAGTTCCTGCAAATTGCAGGGCTCCCTTAGCAGCCTAGAAACCCAAATTGCAGGCAATTACCTTGGCCCAGTTTCCTTGTCCTGAGGTGTGGAATCCCAGAATAGCACAAGAACAGGGACATTCCTCTGCAGGCCTGCCCTGCTTCTCCCAGCTCCATCCTCCTCCTCCTCCCGGGGCAGAGGAGCAGGGCTGGGCTTTGGGGCTTTGGGGTTTGGGGTTTGGGGTTGGAGCCTGCCCAGGGCTGTCCCTGGGGCTCTGGGGGAGCACAGGGCTCTGTGCCTGTCAGGGCAGGAGTTTGGGGGTGGCAGCTCCTGGGAAAGCTGGAGAGGGAGAGAAGAGGCAAAGAGCAGCACTCTGGTGGGAGTGGAATCCTCCAGAAGGGGAAAATTGCAGCTCTGGGGCACCCAGGGAAGTCTGATCCTGGGATGGTCTGGGAGGTGTGACACAGCTCACCTGAGTTGTTGAATCACCCCTGCAGGGATCCTGAGCTCACCCAAAGGGGAAAATCCCTGCCCTCCTCACTCCCTGCAGGCACCAGAGGGTGGTGGCTCTGTCACCAGTGTCACCCTGCAGCTTGCTGGCTGTGGGACAGTGTTCTGCTCACCAGGGGCTGGACTTGTGATCCCTCGGGTGTCTCACTGTGGCCTTTCTGCACTTTCCCTGCTGGAATCTGCATTCCTTGATCCATCTCGAGGTCACAAAATGAAACACCACCTCTGCCTCCTGTTGTGAACCAAAGAAATGCATGGCAGGGGCTGTGGCTCTCTCCAAGCCCTGGGAAGGGACTTCTCACCTGTCCAAGTGGGGATCCAGGGGCTCTGCTGGGGTTCTGCAGAGCAAAGACTCCAAGGGTTTGGGGCTCCAGGGGCTGGGTTGGTGGGAGGCTGGGGAGCCACGAGCAGGTCCTGCAGAGCTGGGTCTCACCTGAGCTCCAGGGAGGGCTTGGACTCAGTTTCAGCCCCAGGGCCTCACCAGCCCTGAGCATCCCCCAGTGATTTGTATCCCAGCAGGAAAACCCTGCTGCAGAGCCTGGCCTTTGCTTTCCCTGCTCCTTGGGCAGGGCTGGGGACACTCTGGACCTTCCTCTTGAGGAGGAGGAGGAGGAGGAGGAGGGAAGCAGGAGCCCTGCCCTGTGTGCACAGCAGGGATTGTGCTCTTTGCTTCCCAGGCTTCATCCCAGCAGGGATGGGAGAAGCCCCATCAGGGCCACCCTTTCAGGCAGATTCTCTGTAGGATGAAGCCCTGGTTATTGCACAGGGCTGGTACAGGGGGTGGAATTCTAAAAAATCAACTTAGTCCATCAGGTCAGAGCCCCGAAACCCCAGATTTTAACCCGAACACCTTCTCTCGTTCTCTCCCTCGGTGTCTGAAGCCAGCACTAGCCCTGCCTCGGGCCTGGGCACTGCTGCCATCATTGGCATCCTCGTGGTGGTGTTTGTGGCGCTGCTGGTGGCCGTGGATGTCACCTGCTACTTCCTGAACAAGTGTGGGCTGCTCATGTGCATCGCCGTCAACCTGTGCGGCAAGTCCGGCCCGGGGGCCAAGGGCAAGGACATGGAGGAGGGCAAGGCGGCCTTCTCGTGAGTACTGACCCCAAAACCCCCCTGTGTGCCCCAGAACCCCCCTGTGTGCCCCAGCACCCCTCTGTGCCCCGGGGGCAGCAAAGGAGCTGCCTCAGGGAGGGGACCCTCGGCTCTGCGGGGAGGGGGCTGGCAGGGAGGTGGGTTTGGAGCTGTTCCTCTGGGGTCTTGTGTCGTTCCTGTTGGTAGCCATCAAATAGGTGGCTCAGTGCTGGACATCCCAGTGCTCGACATCCCAGAGCTGGACATCCCAGAGCTGGACATCCTAGTTCTGGACATCCCAGTCATCCCAGTTCTGGGCATCCCAGAGCTGGACATCCCAGTGCTTGACATCCTAGTTCTGGACATCCTAGTTCTGGACATCCCAGAGCTGGACATCCCAGTCATCCCAGTTCTGGACATCCCAGTGCTGGACATCCCAGTCATCCCAGAGCTGGACATCCCAGTGCTGGACATCCCAGAGCTGGACATCCCAGTCATCCCAGAGCTGGACATCCCAGTTCTGGACATCCCAGTGCTGGACATCCCAGTCATCCCAGAGCTGAACATCCCAGTCATTCCAGTGCTGGACACCCCAGTACTGGACATCCTGGTCATTCCAGTCATTCCAGTGCTGATTACACCAGTGCTGGACATTCCAGAGCTGGACATCCTAGTTCTGGACATCCCAGTCATCCCAGTTCTGGGCATCCCAGTCATCCCAGTTCTGGACATCCCAGTCATCCCAGTTCTGGACATCCGAGTTATCCCAGTTCTGGACATCCCAGTCATCCCAGTGCTGATTACACCAGTGCTGGACATCCCAGTCATCCAGTACAGGACATCCCAGTACTGGACACCCCAGTTCTGGACACCCCAGTGCTGGACACCAGTGGAGCTCCGTGCTGGGTGCCTGGAAGGAGCAGTGACCCCCGGGAGCGCTCGAGCCCGTGTCCGTGTGTCTGGCCGTGCCCGTGCCTGGCCGTGCCCGTGCCTGGCTGTGTCCGTGTCTGGCCATGTCCGTGTGTCTGGCCGTGCCCGTGCCTGGCCGTGCCCGTGCCTGGCTGTGTCCGTGTCTGGCCATGTCCGTGTGTCTGGCCGTGTCCGTGTGTCTGGCCGTGCCCGTGCCTGGCCGTGCCCGTGCCTGGCTGTCCCTGCAGGAGCAGCCATCACTCCCTTTGCCGTTGCCTCGTTGCAGGAAGGACGAGTCCAAGGAGCCCATCGTGGAGGTGCGCACGGAGGAGGAGAGGACCCCCAACCACGACGGGGGGAAGCACACGGAGCCCAACGAGACCACCCCGCTGACAGAGCCAGAGTATGTGGCCTTAGGCAGCCCTAGCACAGGGGCACTGCATTGCCCTCAGCTGCCCCAGCCCCTCAGGAACAGCAGTTAGGGCAGCAAGAGAGGAAGAAAGGTAAAATCTCCACGTGCCAGTGAGGAAGCGCCTCCTGTCAAGCTGCAGTTGCTGTTCCCAGCACTGGAAGGGAAGGGGAAGGAAGCAGTGTTTGCTGAAAGGCTCTGTCCTGTGTGGAGATCCAGCACTGTCCAGGATCTGCAAAGGATCCAGAGCAAAACCTGCCCCAGCAGTGCTGGGTGAGAGCCTGAACCCGTGGGGAGAGATCCTCCCCAGGAGCTGGGAGCTGGATATGGAGTCACAGCAAGGCTGAGCATTCTGAGAGAGAGCTGGGAGCTGGATGGGGCCTGGGTCTGCATTCACGTGTGAGGAAGGAGTTTGGGTTTGAGGGGGGCTTCAGACGAACCTGCAGCAGCAGGACAGGACAAGGTGAGGGGCTGGACCCAGGGTCCCATGTCGTGTTGTGTTGGTGGCACAGGGCTGCAGGCTCGGGGGGTGGCAGAGCTGCCTGGAGAGCTCAGGACAGGCTGAGAGGAGAGTTTTAGGTGAGGAGAGTCTCTGCAGGCTGACAGGATCCCAAGCACTCCAGGTGGACAAACCATCCCTGCAGGTCACGTCCTCTTGACTTTTTTCTCTTCCTGATGATCCTCAGCCATCCCAGCCTCTCTCCCTTTGCATGTCTGACCTCTGCACGTCTCTGCTCCCGAGTGCCCCTCCTGTCACCTGTGTGTGCTGTCCTCTCTCCCTCTCTCCCTCTCTGCCCCCTCTCCCTGCTGTCGTTTCGGGCCTTCATTGTCTCTCTCTCTCTCTCTTTCCCTCTCCCTCTCTCTCTCTCTTGTCCCCGTGTCCCCCTCGCAGGCACCCCGCCGACACCGCGGCCACCGTGGAGGACATGCTGCCTTCTGTCACCACGGGCACCACTAACTCTGACACTATCACTGAAACCTTTGCCACTGCCCAGAACAGCCCCACCAGCGAGAGCACCACGCTGACCTCCAGCGCTGCCCCGCCGCCCGCGGGGGCTCCCGATGCCGCCGCGGCTCCCGGCCAGGCCACCCCGGCCAAGGGCACGGCCGCCGCCTCGGCAGTGTCACCGACACCCTCGTCCACCCCCAAAGTGGCCCCTCTGGTCGATCTCAGCGACACCCCCAGCTCTGCTCCGGCCGCCAATAATTTATCCTCGAGCGTCCTGCCGGGCCAGGCCGTGCTCAGCCCCAGCGCCGCCGACGCCGCCCCGGCCGGGAGCAAGGCGGGCGCCCCCGGCAGCCTCACGAGCCCCGCAGCGCCCAACGAGGCCAAGCAGGAGGTGGCCAAGAGCCCCGAGAAGGAGCCCGTGCAGCCCAGCACGGTGAAGAGCCCGGCAGAGACCCCCAAGAACCCGAGCAACAACGCGAAGAGCGAGGCGGCCGCGGGCAGCGCCGCCAACCCCTCGCAGAACGGGGACTTTAAAATGGACGAAGGGACCTTCAAGCCACCAGACATTGACCTTGCCAAGGATGTTTTGCAGCTCTTGGCACTGCTTCTCCTCCTGCTGCCAGCGGGGCTGGTGGGCAAGCCCCCGAGGCCGCTGCTGCCGCTGCAGACAGCTCTGCCCCCGCGCAGACCGAGTACGGCCGCCTTTACTCTTGTGTTGGTTGTGTGCTGTGTCCCTCGTGCCCTGGTGCTCGTGCTGTGTCCTCTGTTGGGTGTTCTCTTGACTAATCTCACTGTTCCCTTAGCCAACTAACTCACCTGAGAGCCCACGGGGCTTGGCTTGGAAGGAGGAGAGCAGGAGAGGCAGTGCCAGGGAGCTGGGAGTTGATCAGAGAGAAATTGTTGTTGTTCCTCAGGTTCTCAGGTAGCTTTGTCTGTCCTGGGTTATTGTTTGGTAAGGAAGAGCAGAAATAGCTCAGTTTGGTGTAAAGAGCTCTCCTCAGAGTGCTGAGGTTCTGCAGGTCAAGGATCCCATCTGCTGCAGGTCAGAGCAGCCTCAGGGCTCACGCAGGGTCAGGCTGGGCAGCGGGCAGTGCCCGGGAAGGGCTGACAGCACTGCAGGCTCTGGGGCTGTCCCCAGGCTGGGCCAGTGTGAGCCTGGTTGAGATGAGGAGCCCCCTGGGCTGGGCAGGAGAGAGAGAGCAGCACCTGAGGGCTGGGGGGTCCCAGCTGTGCTGCAGATGTTGGACCCTGGCTGGGCTGGCAGTTGTCACCTCTGAGCATGGTCACCTCCCTCAGCCTTGTGAAGATGTCTGTGACAGAATTCCTGTCCTCTGTGTTCCCCTTTCTCCAGCACCCCAGGCGTTTCAGGACTGGCTTCCCATAGGAACACAAACAAATGGGATTGCTGCTGAGTTGTCAGCAAATTCCAGATTGTTGCAGCTAATTCCAGTTTCATAAAACACCAATTTTGGTAAACACCAGTTTTGGTAAATACCAATTTCAGAAGATCTCCATTTCAGAAAATCCCAATTTCAGTGAATACCAATTTGGGGTGCTAAAGCCAAATCCTTCTGCAGCTGGGGGAGCTTTCCTTGCTGTTGAATTGTGTGACTATTTTAGTGTGAGCCGTGTTTTGTGTCATAGTGTTGAAATAATAAAAGCTTCAACATGGTTTGGATGTGGAAGGTGTAGCGCTAGTTCAGATTTGAGAAACAAAAATTGAAAAACCCCAAATATTCAGGAATTAAAATAATTTAAAACGAGAAAGAGAACAACTCTTAGAAGGAGCAGAAGCTTTTAACTGAGAGGAGCGAGGTGACAATTTGGCTTTAGCTTGGGGTGCTGAAGGCAAATCCTTCTGCAGCTGGGGGAGCTTTCCTTGCTGCTGAATTGTCAGGGACTTGGGGTGCTGAAGGCAAATCCTTCTGCAGCTGGGGGAGCTTTCCTTGCTGCTCATTTTGCCCTCCTGCAGCTGAGCAGGGAAAGCCAAGGAAAGTTAATGCAGACCTGAGTGAAGCAGGGCTGGGGAGCTGAGCTGGGCTCTCCTCACTCCATTTCCCGTGGAGGGATCTGCTCCCAGCAGCTGCTCTGTCCCCTGGCTCAGCCCTGCAGTGTTTCTGTGCCTCTAAAGCCTCTCCCTGTGCTGCTTCTCCCCAGGAAAATGCCAGCAGAGGACAAGGGCGCCGTGCAGGACAGGAAGAGCCCCGCGGCGGAGGTGAAGACGGTGCCCAACGAAGCCACACAGACAAAGGAGAGCGAGAGCAAAGCATGATCAGCACCAGAGGGGACGGCAGAAACCTTCACCCGAGCATTGAAATCACAACCCACACACCCATCTCATTCCTCTAGTGTCTGTTGCCTTTTTTTAAAAAAAGAAAGACAAACAAACCAACCAGAAAAATGCATAAATGGGGGGAGGGAGGGAATGTCTCTTTTTTCCTTTTCTTTTTTTATTGTTTTCTCTTCTTCTCTTTTTTTTTTTTTTTAATTTTTATTTCTATTTTTTGCTTTCTTTGAGATTTCTAGAAAGGTTCTATTCGTTGTGCACTTGCTTTTAAAAAGTAAAACATGTTAAAAACAGGGTTAAACCCGTCACCAAATCAGGGCTCAGCTGGCCCTGTGTATATTCAAACAGGCAAACATTGCAATGCTGGTTGCAGTGTGGTTGGGAAGCTCAAAATCAAGTAGTCCTAGACACAAAAAAAACCACAAAAAAGACAAAAAAAAAAAGAAAAGAGACCCTGTTGTTTCCTTTGTTAGTATAGCAGAGATAACCACTGTGCTGCTGGGCACAGCTGGTGCTTAAAGAACAAAGTCCACAATTTATTTTTATACTTTTCAGTCGAGTTTGAAATATGTAAAGCCTCATAAATAAGTTATAATTTCTGTTCACCTTGTATCTGGTCAGTATGCAAAGTGTCTCGAGCTCTTTGTGACTGAATCCTGCTCGCCACGTTAGACCTTTATTTGGGGTTTATTATTATTATCTATTTTTTAGGAAGAATGCCAAAATTGCAGCTTTGGGGGATGTATTTCAATTTGCAGTATTCAGACTCTACATTTCTTTTCCAATTTTACGTTCAGTTTTGGGGTTTTTTTTGGTTTTTTTGGCCAACTTTGGTTCTTTCCAGTGTTTACAATTGACAGATATTTTTTTAACTTCTGTTGTGTTGAAATGGATGTGTAAAATAGCTGCCTTTTTTTTTTTTTTCTTTTTTTTTTGGTTTTTCAGTCAATCCAGTCCTGTAGACACTAGGGTAGCAGCATGCTTGCTTTGCAAAGGGAGACATTTTCAACCATGGATGTTTACAGTAGTCGTTTCCCCTTTTCTCTTTTCTTAATTATTGTTATTATTATTATTATTGTTATTATTATTATTATTATTTCTTACTGGAGTAAGAAGAAAAGCGATGCTGGGGTTTGGTTTGGGGTTTTTTTGGGGGGTGGGGGCGTTCAGACCTTTTGCCACCAGTCAAGGGCTTTACCCAGCAATCCCCAAATCTGCTTGGGGTCAGGGAGTTGCTGGAGAAAATCCTTCTGTGCTTAAATTTAGTTTGAAGTCCCTCGCTGGACCTGGGCCTGACTGCATAAGAGAAATCTCATCTCTGCTGTTTTAGGACATTCTCCCCTTTCCTTCACAGAACCCTCCCGCAGCTCCCAGGGGCACCAGGGAGCTTGGGCAGTTTGGGCTGGTCTGGGCTCAGGTGTGTGACCAAATCAATCCCTCCTGATCAGGGCAGAAATTCCACTTGCAGAAAATCCCAATTTCAGTCAATTCCAGTTTCAGCAAAGTCCAGTTTCGGAGAATATCAATTTCAGAAAATACCAGTTTTGGTGAATTAACAATTTCAGAAGATCTCCGTTTCAGAAAATCTCAATTTCAGTAAACACCAATTTCAGAAAATCCCAATTTCAGTAAATAACAATTTAAGAAAATACCAATTTCAGTAAAAAACAATTTCAGTAAATAACAATTTCAATAAACACCAATTTCAGAAAATACCAATTTCAGTAATTCCCAATTTCAAAAAACACCAATTTCAATAAATCCCAATTTCAGTAAACACCAGTTTCAGAAAATTCCAATTTCAGTAAACACCAATTTCAGAAAATTCCAATTTCAGTAGACAGCAATTTCAAAAAACACCAATTTCAGAAAATCCCCATTTCAGTCAATTCCAATTTCAGTAAATACCATGTTCTCTGACCCTAAAACCCAGAAGCAAAGATCTTTTCCCCACAGGTGCTGGGCAGACCCCAGACCCTTCTGCAGGTCCAGCTGCAGCAGGACCCAGCCTGGAATCAGGAGCAGGGGCTGGAATTCTGTGCCAGGGCCATCCCTGGGCAAGGGCTGAGGCAGCACCTTAAAAATTAAATTATGGATGGGGGAGCTGATCATGGGATTTATTATCAGGAATTGTGGAGCAACACTGAGATTTGGGGTGGGAGAGCTGATTAATGGGATTAATTACCAGGAATCGTGGAGCAACACTGAGATTTGGGGGTGAAAAGGAGCTTTGAGCAGAAGGAAGGCAGAGCAGTGTAGGGAGAGACCAGCCCATTGTATAGAGATGTTCCTCCTGTTGGGGTTTTGGGTATTATTTCCTTTTTTTTTTTTAATTTTTATTTTATTTTATTTTCCCTTTTATTTTCTTTTTTTTTTTTTTAATTCTACTTTAGATCTGCAAGCTTGTGCACTGTGGGTGCGTGACTATTTTAGTGTGAACCGTGTTTTTTGTCATAGTATTGAAATAATAAAAGCTTCAACATAGTTTGGATGTGGAAGGTGTAGCGCTAGTTCAGATTTGAGAAACAAAAACGAGAAACAAACATTCAGGAATTAATTGGAAACAAAAAGAGAAAGAGAACAACTCTTAGAAAGAGCAGAAGCCTTTAACTGAGAGGAGCAAGCTGAGGAGGGGTGTGGAGGCTGTGTCTGTGTGTCCCTTGGGAATATTCCCTCTGTTCCAGTGCATCCCAGCATCCCAGCTGTGAGGGACAGTGCTCTGTCCATTCCAGCTGTGAGGGTCCATTCCAGCTGTGAGGGACAGTGCTCTGTCCATTCCAGCTGTGGGGATCCATCCCAGCTGTGAGGATCCATTCCAGCTGTGAGGGTCCATCCCAGCTGTGAGGGGCAGTGCTCTGTCCATTCCACCTGTAAGGGTCCATTCTAGCTGTGGGGATCCATCCCAGCTGTGAGGGGCAGTGCTCTGTCCATTCCAGCTGTAAGGATCCATTCCAGCTGTGAGGATCAATGCTCTGTCCATTCCAGCTGTGAGGATCCATTCCAGCTGTGGGGATCCATTCCAGCTGTAAGGGGCAGTGCTCTGTCCATCCCAGCTGTGAGGATCCATTCCAGCTGTGAGGATCCATTCCAGCTGTAGGAATCCATCCCAGCTGTGAGGATCCATTCCAGCTGTGGGGATCAGAGCTCTGTCCTGTGCTCACTGTGGGGTTTTTGGTTTTGTTTTGCTCAGCTCCTGGGACCCCAGGGAGGGCTCTGGGGGTGCAGCTGAGGCTGCCCCGCCCGTCCTGGCAGATTTTGGGCAGGATGGAGCCTTTTCCCCAAAGAAATGAATCTGTAACACGGCTGGGCAGCAGCAGTGCCTCCATCCCTGTGGGTGAGCAGTTTGTCCCTTTTTGTGCCCAGTTCTTTTGTCACCTGTGTGTGCTGTGCCCCCCGAGCTGAGCAGCTGGTGGGACCCACACCCCCATCCCCAAACCCTGCAGGGTCTCCAGCAGCACCTGCCAGGTGGGCACGGGGGGAGCTGCCCCACCTGGGTTGGCGGTTTTGTCCCAAAAGGGGACGAGCTCAGAGCCCAGCCAGCGCCCAGTGACAGCCTGGGGGTGGCACTGGCTGGGCTGGGTGGTCCCTCTGGCCCAGAGCTCTGGTCTGGGGGGGATGGAGTGAGCTCAGGAGGGAGCAGCTCCTTCCAGTGACCCCGGCCCACTGCTGTGGCTGCTCGGGGTTGGTGGCACTGCTGTGGCTCTGTGTGTCCATCCCTGGGCTTGGTGGCACTGCTGTGGCTCTCTGTGTCCATCCTGGGCTTGGTGGCACTGCTGTGGCTCTGTGTGTCCATCTCCAGGGTAGGTGGCATTGCCTTGGCTGCCCCAGAGTTGGTGGCATTGCTGTGGCGACTCCATATGTCCATCCCCAGGGTTGGTGGCACTGCTGTGGCTACTCCATGTCTCCATCCCTGGGGCTGGTGGCACTGCTGTGGCCACCCCATATGTCCATCCTGAGGTTGGTGGCATTGCTGTGGTTCTGTGTGTCCATCCCTGGGGTTGGTGGCACTGCCATAGCTGCTCCAGGGTTGGTGGCACTGCCATGGCTGCTCCATATGTCCATCCCCAGGGTTGGTGGCACTGCCGTGTCTACTCCATGTCTCCATCTCTGGGGTTGGTGGCACTGCTGTGGTTCCATGTTTCCTTCCCTGGGATTGGTGGCACTGCCATAGCTGCTCCAGGGTTGGTGGCACTGCCATTGCTGCTCCATGTGTCCATCCCCAGGGCTGGTGGCACTGCCCCCTGCCTGTCCCCAGTGTCACAGGAGCGGTGCCATCTCTCTCGTGCTGCACCATTCGTACAGGTGACAATAGTGCATCCCGCCCGTCAGCTTCCAGAGTGGCGTTTTCTTTTCACACTTTTCTATGGAGCCTTCAAACCCCACGTCTTTCACCACCAGGCTGTTTTGATAGTTGTTCTCAGCCCCTCCATGGCCATCCTTCCCCAGCATTCCCTACTTTTGGGGGCCTTCTATCTTGTTAAAAAAAGAAAAAAACAAAAAATCTTTTTACCGAGTGAAACATCGACTCCACCTTTATCCCCATTCTCACTGGTGTAAATACTGATACTAACTGAGGATTTTGACTTTGCATTCTGTCAGAATACTGTGTTCAAATAAAAACGACAAAAAAAAAAAAAAAAAAAAAAGCTGATGCCTGCAGTCTGCCCTTCTTTGGTCCTGCTCCTTGTCCCACCCGAGTGCACCAAAACCACTTGAGCACTTGCACGTTTGTTTCTTTGTCCCTCCACATTTATTTACTTCGTTCATGGAGATAGCAAACACAAAAATGCAGTTTCACAGCTCCTGGGAAGCTCCCAAAAAGGCATTTTTGTGTTGCCTGGCTGTGGAAAGTGTGACCGAGAGTTGGGTGTGAGAGGTGACCTCTGCCCAGCCTGAACTTAATGAGGGTTGGATGTAATTAATTCATTCAATTATTCACTTTAAACTCTTGATTTTTATTTCTAAACCCTAGATAAAATTGACCAAATGCCCAACTTTAATTTTTTTACTATGGGGATTATGGGGAGGGGAGGGTTGTCTCACCTTCACCAATTCAGGCAAACCAGAGTTGATTCTCACACAGAAGCTCCCATTTAGCTGAAAAAAGAGCTTTTCAAGTCACTCCCCGATTATTTGATGTAAAAAACACCAAATCTTCCAAGTGGGGCAGCACCATTGGCCCAAGTGCTGGTTGGGGTTGGAGGGGAGGGTTGGGGCTGTCCCTGGAGATTTGGGGTTGCCCTTTCTGGGTTCAGAGCCCCCTGGATGCCCCGGTCCCTGTGCGTGGTGGGAGCTGTGCCCTCCCTGCCTTTCCTGGCTCCCTGCTGCGCCCTGTGAGCCTAGAGGAGCTCAGGGTTCCTCCCTCTCCTCAGAGAGCTGAAAAGGGATTTTCCTGCCCCTGGAGCTGGGGCTGTGCTCAGTGGCAAAACCATGGACAGATCCTTTGTTAGATCTTTGTGTTTCTTCGGCCTTTTCTCAGCCCTCAGACCTTTTCATTTCCATTTAATTTTAATTTTCCCTCGTCTCTCCCTCTGTTAAGGCCATGGCACCTGACTGGCAGTGTCACCTTGGCTGAGTGTGGCTCCTTTTCCCCTGGGCTGAATTTGGGGTAAGTCTGAGTGGGGCTGGGGGCTGGAGGGAGATTTCTGTGCTCTTTCTCTCATCCCTTCTAGAAATCATCATTATCTGGCCTTTTATCAGATAACAGTATGTGAGCATCGTGCGTGAGCTTCAGAGCATCATTTTAAGGGCTTTTTGAAGTATTCAAAGTCTGAATGTGCCTCTCCTGCACATTGGCTGGCCTGTGTGCCTTTATTCCCCAGTTTTTGTGGGATAACAAACAAACCCCAAATTCCCGAGCATCCCACTGCTCCAGCTACGGCCTCGTGGGTGTTTTTAACTGGACACTGGGCTGGGAACAGCTTCATTAGAGGGAAAAATCATTTTGGGATGGAGGATGGAGTGGGCAGAGCTGATGGCAGTGAGGGGAGGGACAGGAACTGTTTGGGTTTGGGGCATGAGGGGGGGAAAAGGGATATCCTGGTGTTCCTAGAAGGAAAAGGGGTATCCTTGTGTTCCTGCAAGGAAAAGGGGTATTCTGGGTGTTCCTATAAGGAAAAGGGGTGTTCTGGGTGTTCCTACAAGGAAAAGGGGTGTTCTGGCTGTTCCTACAGCCAAGGGGTGGAAGGGATGGGGGATTCTGGCTGCCTGCGGAGCTCAGCACCTCTCTGGCACTCAGGATTCCATCTGCGGCTGATGAGGATGGATGGGGAAGTGAGCAATGGATGGGCAGGGGATGCGGAGCATCCAGCAGAGCCGCAGCAGCCTCAGGGCGAGCTGTCCCTGTGTGGAATGTGCCATCCCGGGCTGAGCCTGGACTGGAATGGCCATCCCGGGATGGGTGTGTACCGGGGATGTACCGGGAATGGCCATCCCGGGATGGGTGTGTACCGGGAATGTACCGGGAATGGCCATCCCGGGCTGAGCCTGTGCCGGGGATGTACCGGGGATGTACCGGGATGGGTGTGTACCGGGAATGTACCGGGAATGGCCATCCCGGGCTGAGCCTGTACCGGGGATGTACCGGGAACGGCCATCCCGGGCATCGCAGCTCCGCGGTGCTCGGGCTCCCTGCGGTGGCCGACTGCTTCCATCGCCGCCGCCTCGCAGACAGCCGGGAAGCCTTTCAGGAGATCGCAACAGGGAAATAATCCCAGTCCGCCGTAAAAATCGGCACGAGCCTCAGGCTGGACATGGGCAGGAATTCCTCCGTGGAAATGTTGAACCATGGGCAGGGGCTGCCCGGGGGGTTTGAGGTGCCCATCCCTGGATGTGCCCGGGATGTCCTGGACGGGGCACCAGAGCTCTGGGCTGGGGACAAGGTGGGGACGGCCACAGGGAGCGCTCGGTGCCGCCGGAGCCCCTTCCCAGCCGGGACAACCCCGGGATGCTCCCGGGACCTGCCGCTTTCCCGCCAAATTACCGTTCATTTACATAGCCACGCCCGTTTAATTTAAATAGCGTGACGGTTCTTATTTTCATAACCCCGCCCCTCATCTGCATCGCCACGCCCACCTGCGGGTGCCGCGTCCAGCGCGTTTCCTTGGCAACGGCGCCGCGGGTTCGAGCCCGGCCCCGGCGGCTCCCGCTGCCCCTCGGTGTCCCCTCGGTGTCCCCTCGGTGTTCCCTCGGTGTTCCCTCGGTGTTCTCTTTCTGTGTCCCGTCTGTGTCCTCTCTGTGTCCCCTCGGCATCCCCCAGTGTCCCCTCTCTGTCCCCGCGGTGTCCGCCGGTGTCCCCCGGCCATGCTGCGTGACAAGGACGCCGAGGAGGATTTCCAGCGCTTCCTGCGCCGCGTGGACGATGTCAGTGAGTGGCCGGAGGGGCGCGGGGACATCACGGGGACAGCGCGGGGACACCGAGGGGACAGCCAGGGAAGGGGAGGAGCGGGGCCCAGGACGGCGGAACATCGGTGGGAAAGGGACAAATCCCCGCTGTGCCCCGGCCCGTTCGGTTTGTTCGGTGTTTGCCGGAGGCTCGGAGGGGCTCCCGCCTTTATTTGGGATGCTGAGAGCCGCTTGCTTCTGTGCGTTCCGGTAATGGTGACAGAAACTGCAGGGCGCTCCTGAAAGTGACAGAAACTGCAGAGTTCTGTCCTGAAAATGACGGGAAATCCACCCTGGGAAAGTTTCTGTTTATTCAAAGTGCCTCTTGCGTCTGTGGATTTCATTAATGTTTGCAGAAACTGCAGGGGGCTCCTGAAAGTGACACAAAATCCACCCTGGGAATGTTTCTGTTTATTCAGAGTGCCCAAGGCCACGCTGGAGCATCCCGGTCTATGGGAGGGGTCTCTGCCCATGGGACTGGGTGGGTTTTAGGGTCTTTTCCACCCCAAACCACCCTGGGATTCTGTGGCTTTATGGTAAAAGCCGTCCTGGTCAGCGCTGCCTTCAGAGCAGGTGCCACCTGAACTCCTGGTGCTTCCACGTGTGAAGTCCTATGTGTATATATATTTTATTTAGGATTTTTCTGTGACTTTTTAGCCAATTTGCTGCAAGGGCTGAAGTCCCCGGACTCGGCAGTGCAGGAAAAAGCCATTGCTGAGACGGAGAAAAGGCTCCGAGAGCAAGAGGCCAGCAGGGAGGAGGAGGAGGAGGAGGAGTGCAGGACCACGGTGAACAGAACACTCATCAACACTTCTGTAAGGGCTTTTCCCTCTGAAATTATAGCTGGGCTCAGTCCACGTTAAAGACACAGATGGGAACTTGCCAGGAATGCCAGAATTTATCAAATCCTTACCACTTTTTGTTTAAATATCAAACTGGTGCTGCTGCTGTCAGGCTGGGGATTTCAGGTGCACCCAGACATTCCTGATGCTGCTGTGGCTCTGTGCAGCCCAGCCAAGTGTCCCTGTGCTGCTGTGGCTTTTCCTAAACCATTTGTGGCTTTTCCCAAACCATTTGTGGCTTTTCCCACACCGTTTGTGCTTCTGTTTCTGTTTTTCCAGGGCACGCCGAGGGTGCAGGCAGCAGATGCAGGTAGGACACTGCTCCTCTCCAAAACCAAGCTCTAAAACCAGTTCTAGCAGGGATGGAGCTCATGCAAGAGCTGCTTCCACCCCTTTTCCTGGTGTCTGTGACCAAAATTCAGTCAGATCTAGGAGCACACTCCAGGTTCAGCACCATGGCTGTGTTTTCCACAGGTGGGAGCCTTGTTCTCTTCTGGCTCCTCATCTCTTTACACTTTTTATCGTGAATTTCAAAGCAAACCTGTTTGTTTGGCCCTGGGGAGGAGCGAGGCAGGTGTGCAGCTCCTCAGGGGTGGCATCATCCTTGTCTGTGACAGCTTGTCAGCCACTTCCACTTTAATTGCTGAAACGGCCCCTCGGTGTTGGCTTTTATTAAGAAATGACTCAGAAGTACCCTGGGAATTATTGTTTTTTTCGCTATTTTAATGAAGTTTGCTCTTTTTTTCCCCCTCTAAAATGGCACCAACTCTGCTGTTTGGAAGATGGCTTCCTGGCAGCCTTGGAGAAGGATGCCAAGGAACGAGCCCAGAGGAGGAGGAGGAACGAGCAGCTGGCGAATGGTGACTGCTGAGAGCAGCTCCAGAAATCCCTGCCAGGGCTGGGGGAGGCACAGCCGGGCTTGGCTGAGCCCTGGGACAGGCTCAGGGCCCCGCAGAGCTGCTGCTCCTGGAGCTCTGCACGATCTCAGCTGGTGGAGCTGGTTTGGGATGCAGGGAGGGAGGGGGAACACTCAGGTTTCCCTCTGGAAGGGGAATGGTTGCAGGGAAATAGTGGAAATAATAATGGAAATAATGGAAAGAATGGAAATAATGGAAATAATGAAAATAATGGAAATAATGGGTTTCCCTCTGTAAGGGGGATGGTTGCAGGGAAATAATAATGGAAATAATGGAAATAACGGAAATAATGGAAATAATGGCTGGGCTGGAACCCTGGAGCATGATCTCCTGGTGGTGGAGCTGGTTTGGGATGGAGATAGGGGAGGGGAACACTCAGGTTTCGTTCCGGAAAGGGAATGTTTGCAGGGAAATAATGGAAATAATGAAAAGGATGGAAATAATGGCTGGGCTGGAACCCTGGGACATGATCTCAGGATGATGGAGCTGGTTAGGGATGGAGGGAGGGAGGGGAACACTCAGGTTTCGTTCCGGAAAAGGAATGGTTGCAGGGAAATAATGGAAATAATGAAAATGATGGAAATAATGGAAATAATGGCTGGGCTGGAACCCCGGGGCTGCTCAGCAGGACAGCCTGGCTCTGCCTGCTCAGTCCCATGGGGGAATGCAATAAATGAAATATTGATGGGCATTGCTGCTCTCCATGCACTCTGCTGCTCTCAGCCCTGAAGGAGCAGGGCAATGAAGCTTTCAGGGCAGGAGACTTCGCCCTGGCCGTCCAGAGGTACTCGGAGGGGCTGCAGAAGCTCAGGGACAAACAGGAGCTCTACACAAACCGGGCCCAGGTCAGTGCCAGGGCAGGAGCCACCTCTGCCTGGGCTTTGTGTGGCTGTGCCAGGGTAAAAAACCCAAAACATTGTTCTGTTCCACCCCCTGGGATGTGGTGAGCCCCTGCTCCTGCACAGCAAGTGGGGGAAAATCATCCCAATTCCCACTTTGATTCCAATACTCTGATTTTTTATTACTAATTTTAAAAAAAATTATTTATATTGTATATAATATAATAACAATATATATTTCTATTATAAATATACAATATATAATATACCATATACAATATACAATATACAATATACAATATATAATATATTATGTATTATATAATATATATTATATATTAGATATTAGATATTAGATATTTTACTATAATATATATTTTAGTATACAATATTGATATATATAAATATATATAACATATAATATATAATTTTATATAATATTTTATATATAATATATTTTTACTATATTATATATATTTGTTTTATTTTATATTTTACTATATTATATACGTTTTACTATATTATGTATGTTTTAATATATTATATGTGTCTTAATATATTATATTATATTATACTATATTATATTATATTATATTATATTATATTATATTATATTATATTATATTAATAAAAATAATGCTTTTCCAGGAATGACTTCTATAACTGCAGAGTGAAATATTTGCCTTGCAGTCTCTGTTTGCCTTGTGCACTCTGTGTGTTTGTGTAATTTAGAGTTCTATTCAATTGATTCTAAATTAGAACATCCAGGGAGATGGCAGACAAGTTAAGAATGGAAATTACCCTGCAAAATCAATGGCCAGGCCAATCAGCAGCCTGATTTTATTCTTTTTAATTAGCCAGTGTTTGTGCAGCAGCGAGCAGAAATTGTTTAAATGATTCCAATTCTTCTGCCTGGACTTTTTTCCTGTTTATTCCAGGCCTACCTGAAGCTCCAAGAGTATGAGAAAGCCATCAGTGACTGTGAGTGGGCATTAAAGGTAATTACAGAATTACCAAGTGGTAAAGACCCCTAAAATCAGCATTATTTACAGAAATCCATATTTTTTACTCAAATGAACAGGAAAATAATCACCTTTTGGAAACCCTGCTTTCCACCCTCACCTCAAGTGTTTTTTGGGTCCCTGGGGGCAATAATTCAGCATAAAAACATTAGCCACCACTAATAAATGGTATAAACACCCTAATCTTTGTTTGGGGCAGCTCTACTAATAATCAGAATTTTACTAATTAGTAAATAACAATTATTCAGAATGCTGAGAAATAATACTGAAAGGCTGAAATGTTCTAAAGACGTAACTGATAATGATTTCTGGTTTACCTCAGTGCAATAAGAACTGCCTCAAAGCCTATTTCCTCATGGGCAAGGCTCACCTGGCCCTGCAGCACTTCTCTGAGGTGAGCTGGGTGAATTTTGGGGCCATGGTTTGTTCTGCTTTTGGGGTGACAGGGACAGTTTCATGCCATGCCTCAGTTTCTGTTTTCTGCTGGAACTCTGATTTTTTGCTCCTTGGGTTTTACTGGAAAATTCCCTTTGAGTTTGCAACAGCAGGCAGATGTAGGGACTGGGAATATCTGACTTTTTTGAGAGTTTTGACATCTGTGTCCCCATAAATTTTATTTTTTACATTTATGAAGGACTGTGGTCTCAGAAACCTTTGGGATGTGACTGAGATATCATTGATATCATTGATTCCTTTGGGGATGTGACTGGGATATCATTGATATCACTGATTCCTTTGGGATCTGACTGAGATATCATTGATTCCTTTGGGATGTGATTGGGATATCATTGATATCACTGATTCCTTTGGGATGTGACTGGGATATCATCGATATCACTGATTCCTTTGGGGATGTGACTGGGATATCATTGATATCATTGATTCCTTTGGGATCTGACTGGGATATCATTGATTCCTTTGGGGTGTGACTGGGATATCATTGATATCACTGATTTCTTTGGGATGTGACTGGGATATCACTGATATCATTGATTCCTTTGGGATGTGACTGGGATATCATTGATATCACTGATTTCTTTGGGATGTGGCTGGGATATCATCGATATCACTGATTCCTTTGGGATGTGATTGGGATATCATCAATATCACTGATTCCTTTGGGATGTGACTGGGATATCATTGATATCACTGATTCCTTTGGGATGTGATTGGGATATCATCGATATCACTGATTCCTTTGGGATGTGATTGGGATATCATTGATATCACTGATTTCTTTGGGATCTGAGTGGGATATCATTGATATCATTGATTCCTTTGGGATGTGATTGGGGTATCATTGATATCATTGATTCCTTTGGGTTGTGATTGGGATATCATTGATATCACTGATTCCTTTGGGATGTGATTGGGATATCATTGATATCACTGATTCCTTTGGGTTGTGATTGGGATATCATTGATATCACTGATTCCTTTGGGATGTGACTGGGACATCATTGATATCATTGATATCCCTGATTCCTTTGGGATGTGATTGGGATCATTGATATCCCTGATTCCTGTTTCCAGCTGGAACTCAGAGCCCTTTTTTTCCCCCTGCAGTCCCGGCAGTGCTATGAGAAGATGCTGCAGATTGATCCCCAGAAGGAAAACCTCTTTAAAGGTGAGAAATGTTCTTTTCACCTTTGTTTTCTGCTGAAGAGGGAGCAGATTTTCCCTGCCACACTTGGTTTCCCTGTGACCTCCTGCCACTGTGATATTTTTATGAAAAATCCCATAATGTTCTTCTGGGAACCTTCAGCTTCTCCCTGGTTTGCTCCTCTGGGATGCGATTTGTAGAATTGTTTACAAAACACGTGAATTGTTTTTAATTAATGACCAATCCCAGTCCAGCTGTGTCAGACTCTCTGGTCAGTCATGGGTTTTTTATTATTCATTCCTTTCTGGCTTTCTGATGTCTCCTTTCTTTCTCTTTAGTGTAGTTTTAGTATATCATTATAATATAATATCATGTAATATAATATCATGTAATGTAATATAATGCAATGCAATGTAATGTAATATTATATCGTATTGTATGATATGATATGACATTTTATTATATATTATGTACTATATACTATATATTATATATTATATACTATATATTATATATTATATTTATATATTACATATTACATATTATATATTATATATTATATATTATATATTATATATTATATATTATATATTATATATATAATATTATATATTATATATTATATACTATATACTATATATTATATATAATATATTATACAATATATTATACATTATACATTATATATTATATATTTTACATAATAATATATATAGTTAATATAAAATAAATAAAATTATTTTAATATATTTTTATATATGATATGATATTATATTATATGATTAATATAATATAATATAATATAATATAATATAATATAATATAATATAATATAATATAATATATCAGTCTTCTGTGTACTTTAATTCAATTCTCTTCTCTCCCCTCACCCTGGGGACTCTCCCAACCCCGTCGCAGAGTGCGTGGCCGAGGCCAGGCTGGAGGAGCAGAGGCTGCAGGAGGAGCAGAGGGCACAGAGGGAGCTCCAGGCTGGCAGTGAGGCTGCTCTGGCCATCCAGGAGCTGCTGCAGAGCATCAGCAGCCCCGGCCACGACCTCCCCTACTACACCGGGGCCATCAGCCTGCTGGCAGGAGCGCTGAGCACGTGTGAGTTTGCTGAAAAACATGAGTTTTGTGCATTGTTAATTTTGGGAGGTGTAGCCCAGGCAGAGGAGGGCAGAGGAGCAGTTTTTAAAGGATCCCAGTAACTGTTCCTGCATTTCAAACCCAAAATGGCAATGGTGGATATTTCACCTTGGCCAATGGGTGTTCACAGCACTTTTTAGCATCGGGCTGATGCTGTAGCTGAGCTGCTGAGAGTCCTTGGGGATTTGGGGTCTCATTTGTTTATAAGTATTTGTAATTCATAAATATTTGTAATTCTCTGTTAAAGCCCACTGAATTATAAAGGCAATTTTGTGTTTCAGCCTTCCTGAATAACATAATAAATATAATATATATAATATATATAATATACAATATATAATATATATAATATATATAATATAATATAATATAATATAATATCATATAATATAATATAATATATAAAATTTAATATATATAATACATACTATATAATATAATATAATATAAGTAATATAATATATATAATATAATATAATATAATATAATATATAATATATATAATATGATATGATATGATATGACTATATGTATCATATAATTACTAGAATATATATAATATAATTAATATTATTTATATCATATAATTAATAGAATATAATTAATACAATATAATAATTTCTTCACTTGAACCCACCAGCACCAGGCATGAACCAGAGCAATTTTCAGCTCCAGAAACCACTCCTACATCACTCCTTCCTGAACTTTCCCCCATTCCCGAGGATGTTTTTCCCCAGGGCTGTTTTTCCCCAGTGACCTTTTCTTTAGCACGCTCAGGAAGAGCAGGAGCCCGCCTGGCCGTGGCCCAGCGGGGTCTGTGTGTTCCTGCAGGCACCGGGCAGACGCTCTTCAGGACGAACAATGGCTTCAGTGTCCTGAGCTGCGGGGCTGTCAGAGGGTGAGAGCTCTCACAGGCCTCTCCAGCCCGGGAAATGCAAGATTGTTTTCAAGAAACACAACCGGCCCTTGAGATGCAGACGGGCTGATCAGAGCAGGATGAAATGCCAGATTTCAGAGAGTGAATGGAGGCGCTTGTACCTGACTGTGGCACAGACAGGGCTCCCTCAGAGGCAGGAGGAGAATCCCTGGGTGCTGTTCGTGTCTGTCTGTCTGTCCTGTCTGTCCGGGCAGTTATCCTAGCCCTGGTGCTGAGAGCAGCTTTGCAGAGCAATCTGAGTGGAAAGAACATCTGAAGGTTCTGGCTGCAGCCCCTGGAGCTGGGCTTGGGCACCAGGGAATATTTGGGTGCTCCTGGGAGGTTTTAGGCTCCGTATTTGGGGTTTTCAGTCCATCCATATTTTGGGTTCTTTAGTCCATCCATATTTTGGGTTCTTTAGTCCCATCCATATTTTGGGTTTTCAGTCCATCCATATTTTGGGTTTTTCAGTCCATCCATATTTTGGGTTTTTTAGTCCATCCATATTTTGGGTTTCTCAGTCCATCCATATTTGGGTTTTTTAGTCCATCCATATTTTGGGTTTCTCAGTCCATCCATATTTGGGTTTTTTAGTCCATCCATATTTTGGGTTTCTCAGTCCATCCATATTTTGGGTTCTCAGTCCATCCACATTTTGGGTTATTTAGTCCATCCATATTTTGGGTGGGGGCTGCAGACAGACCTGAGGGGTGCAGCATATCCAAATTCCCATTCCCTGGGTATTTCCCATCATTTGAGCCACCCTTTGCTCTGTTCACAAGCTGATTTCTCTCGCCCAGGGCGTTCTGTGCAGAGAGCAGAAGCCCTGCTGAGGTGGAGCTCTGTGTTTCCCTTCTGCTGCTGTGGCAAGCTGCCTGTGCTGGCAATGGTAAAGCCCTGGAATCCCCCTGATCCCTGTTAATTAATGTGGGATTAATTTGGCATTTCTGGGCTGGGGCTGGGCTGGGCATGGCCACCCCTCTCCCAGAGCACCTGCATCCAGCCAGGAGTGGTTGGAACCCAAATTTTGCAGGTCAGAGGAGGTGTTGGGTGCAGGATGGAATTTCCACTCTCTGAGCATTTCCAATCCACCCAAGGGGTGGGAAGTAAATTCCCTGTGATTTTTTGCTGCTCCTAAGATAATACCCCTTGCACAATTTTCTCTGTTTTAAGCAGTTACACCTGCAAAAAGCAGAGTTTTACAGAAGAGAAGGCAGAATTTATTTAGAATTACCAACCCACAGTGCTCGGGCAGGTACCTGCCTCTGTTTTAGGGAATACCCATGTGGGCAAGAGATGGGCTGGGGTGGGTGGTAAAGGGGAAATGCAGAATATTGTGTTGATTTGTGGGGTTCAGCTGATGCCACATAGAATATTCATGCTGAAAAAAATAAAATAAATGAAATGAGGAAGCCAATGAGTGACACAGTGAGATTTTCTCTCCCTTTCCAGAGGAAAATCAGCGTGTGCTGCTGGCCCAGCCTGAGGTGTGTGCCCAGCTGCCAGAGCTGCTGTCCTGTGGCACTGCCCAGATCCAGAGGGAGACCCTGGCCCTGATCTCCCTCTACTCTGAGCACGAGGGGGGCCGGAGGCTGCTGGGCAGGCAGGACCTGAGCAGGTGAGAGCAGCAGGGAAAGCTCCTGGCAGGGCTCAGGGTGCCCCCATCACTGTGCACAGCTCCCAAAGGCTGGGCTGTGTCTGCAGAGCCAGAGCACACAGCCTGGAGCTGTGCTAAGGGAAACACAGCTGGGTATTGGGAAAAGGATTTTACAGAAATGGTGATAAGTTCTGGAATGTTCTGCCCAGGGATGTGGTGAAGTCACCATCCCTGTGTGGGTTTAACAAAGCCTGGATGTGGCACTGGGTGCCAGGGTTGAGTTGAGGGGTTTGGGATGGGTTGGACGTGATGATCTTGAAGGTCTCTTCCAGCTTTCCAATCTCTTCCAGATTCTGTGAATTCTGGGAATTTGGGGGAATCTTGGGAATTCCCAGGGACTGGGGAGGTGATGGAGTCCCCAACCCTGGGTGTGTTTAACGAAGCCTGGATGTGGCACTGGGTGCCAGGGTTTAGTTGAGGATTTTTTGGGGCTGGGTTGGATTTGAAGATCTTTGAAGTCTCTCCCAACCCGGTCATTCTGTGAATTCTGTGAGTTCCTGAGGGGACACAGTGGCACTGAGGCTTCTGCCCCTTGGGGCCAGGCCTGGCCTGGCAGAAGTGGGAGTTGGATGTTCTGGTGTCTGAAATAAAGGATTTTAAATGAATCCCTGTGATTTGGAGTCCCCTCCTCCAAACCCCTGCAGCACTCAGGCAGAGCTCACCCTGTGCCTGTAAAATCTCCTGGATTGCAGCTGAGTCTCTCCTCAGTTAAAAATTGGGATTTTGGGTTATTTAGTGTTGCCGTGGTCACTGAGTGGGGAGGAAACCCCATTGCCTTTGTCCCTTGTCCTGCTGCTTCCTCCCCCAGAGAAATGTCCATTTACTGCTTTGGACTAATGATGGGTGCTCACTGTCCATTCTCCTGGGGAGGAAAGGTGAAAGAAATGAGCCACATCTCAGAGGGTGCTTAAAAAGGGGAGATTTAACTGTGGCTTCAAACACCAACAACCTAAAAAATACAATTTTGATCTTTAATGATTAAACCAAGGCTGACACCAATTTTTGGTTGTTTTTTTAATATTATTTTAACCCCAGATGGCTGCAGATTCTGATGGCATTTGTCAAGTGCGCTGATGCAAGGGCTGATAGTGCCATGAACATCCTGTCAGACTTAAGTGGGGAGGAAAGGTAATTTATTTAAATTCCTCATTCATTTCTCTGAGGCTGTGCTGTGAGCTGTGTGAAATGAGCCAGGGACAGGCTGTTGGCTGCCTCTGCTGTGAGGTTTCCATTGCTCTTCTCTTGCCTTTAGCTGTGTTTTTTGACTAAAATTTTGATTTTTTATCCCCAACAGGTTCCAAGCCCAATGTCGGGCCACAATCTCCACGGCTGTTTCACCTTTATTCACCCAGCTGCTGGTAGGGAAGATCTCATTTTGTATTTCCAGTTTATTCTTGTGTATCCTGGGCAAAGGGATTTTTCCAGAAAATGTGGCTGTGACACCTCGGACAGCTTGGTTTGCCAGAGAGCTCCTGGAGTGCCAGGGGGTGGCACACACACACACAGTGGTGTTTGCTGGTGGTTTGTGTTGATTCTGCCTTGAAGATAAAGTGAAAATGAGGGAAATCTTCAAGCTTTGGGCAGCTGGGGTTGAACAGAGAGCCTCTGGAGTGCCATCCCCATGGCCACACACACACAGAGTGCTGTTTGGGGCTGATTTTACCTTGAAGATAAAGTCAAAATGAGGGAAATCTTCAAGCTTTGGGCAACTAGGGTTTACCAGAGAGCTCCTGGAGTGCCAGGGTGGTGGCACACACAGATGTGATTGTTTGGGGCTGATTCTGCCTTGCAGATAAAGTGAAAATGAGGAAAATCTGCAAGATTTGGGCAGCTGGGATTGACCAGAGAGCCTCTGGAGTGCCAGAGGGGTGGCACACACCCAGATATGATGTTTGGTGGTTTGTGCTGATTTTCTCTTGCCTTGCTGTGTTTCCAGGTGTGTGCCAGGCAGGTGTGTGCCAGGCAGTGTGTGTGCCCAGGCAGGTGCCCTGGGCAGCCCTGGCCGTGCCCTGGCCGTGCTGGGCAGGCTCTGTGCAGATGTTGGGCTGCGGGCACAGCTGGCTCAGAGCAGGGAGTGCTGGCAGGCCTGCCTGGAGCTGCCTGGTAAAGGACTGTGTGTCTGTGGTGTCTGTCCTGTTTGCCTGTGTTGTCTGTCTGTCTGTGTGTCTGTCTGTCTGTGTGTGTGTCTGTGTGTATGTCCTGTCTGTCTGTGTGTCTGTGTGTCTGTGTGTCTGTCTGTCTGTGTGTCTTGTGGTCTGTCTGTCCTGTCTGTGTGCGTGTCTGTGTGTCTGTCTGTGTGTCTGTCTGTCTGTCTGTGTGTGTGTCTGTGTGTCTGTCTGTGTGTCTGTCTGTCTGTGTGTGTGTCTGTCTGTGTGTCTGTCTGTGTGTGTGTCTGTCTGTCCTGTGTGTCTGTCCTGTCTGTCCCCCACCCTGGGCCCTTCCCTCTGGCTGGGAATTTGGGGGGAGGTCTCAGGGCTGCCCCCCTCAGCTCTGGCCCTCACTGTGGCCCCGTCCTGCTGGGAGCTTTGTCCACAGCCTCAGGTCAAAGAAAGGATTTCCTTGTGGGTCTGTGCCCTTCAGCACAGGACAGTTCGAAATTCTTCAGCACAGAGAGTTTAAAATTCTAGTTTAAAATTCTTCAGCACAAGAATTTAAAAATTCTTCAGGTACAGAAAGTTTCAAATTGCTCAGTACAGAAAGTTTAAAATTCTTCATCACAGAGAGTTTCGAATTCTAGTTTAAAAAATTCTTCAGCACGAAAGTTTAAAATTCTTCAGGACAGAAAGTTTAAAATTCTCATCACAGAAAGTGTCAAATTCTAGTTTGTTAGTTCTTCAGCACATGAAATTTTAAAATAATTGTTTTAATATTCTTCAGGACAGAAAGTTTAAAATTCTAGTTTAAAGTCCTTCAGCACATGAAGTTTAAAATTCTAGTTTTAAAACTCTTCAGCACTGAAAGTTTAAAATTCTAGTTTCAAATCTTCAGCACAGAGTTTAAAATTCTTCAGCGTAGAAAATTTAAAATTCTACTCTGAAGTTCGTCAGCAGAGAAAGTTTGAAATTCTAGTTTTAAATTGTTCAGCTTAGATAGTTTAAATTCCAGGATTCCAGCACCTTCCAGGTGAGGCTGTGCTGTGAGCACAGTCCCCAGACCCTGAAGGTTCAGGGTGGGCAGGATCTCTGTGACACCCCAAACACCCCAGGCTGGGGGTGCAGCTTTGGGGGATCTCTGTGACACCCCAAACACCCCAGGCTGGGGGTGCAGCTTTGGGGGATCTCTGTGACACCCCAAACACCCCAGGCTGAGGGTGCAGCTTTGGGGGATCTCTGTGACACCCCAAACACCCCAGGCTGGGGGTGCAGCTTTGGGTCCCACACGTGGGTTGGTGGCACGGGGTGCCCCCAGCTCTGCCCCCCCTGTCCCAGCTCTATTCCTGCCCTGGAGCTGCCCAGGAAGGGCTGCCCTGCCCTGGGCTCTGATTTTTGTGCTGCTCTGTGCCAGGCTGGGTGCCCCGATGCCAGCCCTGGGTACCAGCACTGTGTGTTTGCACTGCTGGGGCTGATGATGAACCTGCTGGAATCCAATGGCACCATCCAGGTAAGCCCAGCTGGGAATGGAAAACAAAAATCCTTACAGTGCTGCAGGTTGTTTTTAAGGGTGGGTGATAAGTTGGCTGAAAAGTGAATAAAGGATTTTCTCCTCTGCCACCACCTCCAGTACATAAACAGCCATGAGGAAAACCAGTGTGAAGTGCACAAATTACCTTCCATGGTGGTAGAAATGTTTTCTTTGGCATCCCTCTCCGTGCCCTGTTCTGAGGTCCTGCTTCCACATTCCCAATTATCCAAAGCTCAGGATCCCATCAGGAATCCCCAGAGCTGCTGAGTCCTGCTGTCCCCGACCTCCAGGGGATTCCTTTGGCCTTGGGCCCATTTCTGCTGCAGCCCTCCCAGCCCAGCCCCAGCTCAGTTTCCCTGAGTTTCCCCTGAGATTTCCCTGAGTTTCCCCTGTCTTCTCCATGAATATTCCCTGTGTTTTCTTCCCTACGTTTTCTTCCCTTTTCCCTGAGTATTCCGTGTTTTCTTCCCTACATTGTTTTTCCTGTTTTCCCTGTGTATTTTTCCAAGTACTCCCTGTGTTATTTCCCCTGACTTTCTCCTGACTTTTCCCCGTATTGTATCCCCTGAGTTTTCCCTGTGTTTTTCCCATTTTCCCCCTGAGTTTTTCCCATTTTTCTCCCTGAGTTTTTCCCATTTTCCTCCTGAGTTTCCCCTGAGTTTTCCCCTGTGTTTTCCCCATTTTCTCCCCTGTGTTTTCCCCATTTTCCCCTGAGTTTACCCTGAGTTTTCCCCATTTTCTCCCCTGTGTTTTCCCCATTTTTCTCCCTGAGTTTCCCCCATTTCCCCCTGATTTTCCCCTGTGTTTCCCAGGACTTTGCTGTGCCCATCAGTGGCAGGTGCCTGGCTCTGCTCAGCCACCAGGACGGAAGGATTATCACAGTGAGTCACCAACAAAAGCTGAGTTTGGGGCTCTCCTGAGCTCTTCAGAGCCAACTTCTGCCCTGTGCAGGAGGCTTTGAATCCTAAAACACTCCCAATAGCAATAAAGAAATAACAAACCACCTCTATATTCATTTTTATATGGTTTGATGCAGGAGGTTTTAAAGATTCCCTTGAAATCTGCTTAATAGAAGCTCTTAAAAACCATTTCAGTGTGGAACCTTTAAAAATCAGCGGAGAAGCAAAGCAGGCAGAGCAGTTTGGTGTTCAACTGTTCCCTTTGCAGCTCCTGTGAGGGAATTGCAGCTGGAATGGGGAGGGATGCAGGGAGAGCAGCTCCTGCAGGCAGGGGCAGGTGGGGGCTCTCAGTCCCTCCTGAGCTCCCAGGGGCTGTTCTGAGCTGTTTCACCTCTCTCGGTGCCTCTGCTCTCTACCAGGAGTTTGTATTTTCATTTTTTAATGAATGAACACCCAGGGTTCCAGTTTGGGCTCCTCTCTCCCGTGCTGAAGCTCTGCTGTGCTCAGTTTCCAAAAAAGCCACATCCTAAAGCTGTTTTTTAGATCCTGCAATTCTGGGATTTCCTTAATTCCTGTGAATTCCTCCTTCCAGCACTTTAATTACTTCAGTTTTACCATGCAAGAACAAACCATTTAAGCTGCCTGGACTAATAAAAGTTTTGTTTTGCTTCTCCTTCCCCCTGGTTTAGAGAGCCACAGGAGTGCTGAGCCGTGTGCTGTCTGCATCTCCCTCAGCAGTGCAGGAGGTGGTGAGAGCAGGAGTGGTGAAGAAAATGCTCAAATTGTTGAAAGTAAATCCAACTTCCTTCATTTCTGCCTGCATTGTCCCCTGAGCAAATCTACCTCCCCCTGGCTTTATCCTCCTTCCCCTGGAGGCTGTGTCTGCATCCTTGTCCATTGTAACACTGCTCCCAGGGTTCATTTTAAGCCTTTGAAGTTATTTTTAAAATTCTTAATTCTAATTCTTCTTTAATTTTTTCACTGTGTTTGCCCCCTCAGGCTGGGGGACAGCTCACATCCAGCTATGCCATAAAGACCCTTTCCATCTGCACCAAGAGCAGCAGGAGAGCTCAGGAAGAGCTGCTGAAGGGGGATAAAAGTAAGTGAAAACTGGTCATTTCCTATTAATACAACCCCTGATTATCCTATTACAATTACCCCTGATTTCCAGGGCTTGGGGCTGGGTGCTGTGGTCTGGTTGAGGTGAGGGCACAGATTGGACTCGATGATCTTAGAGGTCTCTTCCAACCTCATTATTCTGGGATTCTGTGATTCTGTGATGTGGCATCTTCAGCTCTTTGAGAGAGACCTCTGGGCAAGTGAAGCTGAGGCAGCTCCTGGCTGCTGAAATTGCCATGAAATCCCCTTGTTCCCCAGCTTTTCTGGACAAACAACACCAGAGTCACAGCTGGAGCAGCTCTGGCTGTGTCTGACCAAGATTTCCCCTCCTGCAGGGTTCCAGGTGCAGCTCTGGCTGTGTCTGACCAAGGTTTCCTCTCCTGCAGGGTTCCAGGTGCTGCTGGGGCCGTGTCTGACAGAAATTTCCTCTCCTGCAGGGTTCCAGGTGCAGCTCTGGCTGTGTCTGACCAAGGTTTCTCCTCCTGCAGGGTTCCAGGTGCAGCTCTGGCTGTGTCTGACCAAGGTTTCTCCTCCTGCAGGGTTCCAGGTGCAGTCTGGGCTGTTTCTAACAGAGATTCTCCTCCTGCAGGGTTCCAGGTGCAGCTCTGGCTGTATCTAACAGAGATTCTCCTCTGCAGGGTTCCAGGTGCTGCTGGGGCTGTGTCTAACAGAGATTCTCCTCCTGCAGGGTTCCAGGTGCTGCTCTGGCTGTGCATAACCAAGGTTTCCTCCTGCAGGGTTCCAGGTGCAGCTCTGGCTGTGTCTGACCAAGGTTTCTCCTCCTGCAGGGTTCCAGGTGCTGCTGGGGCTGTGTTTGACAGAGATTCTCCTCCTGCAGGGTCCCAGGTGCTGCTGGGGCTGTGTCTGACCAAGGTTTCCTCTCCTGCAGGGTTCCAGGTGCTGCTGGGGCTGTGTCTGACCAAGGTTTCCTCTCTTGCAGGGTTCCAGGTGCTGCCCTGGCTGTGTCTAACAGAGATTCCTCTCCTGCAGGGTTCCAGGTGCTGCTGGGGCTGTGTCTGACAGAGATTCTCCTCCTGCAGGGTTCCAGGTGCAGCTCTGGCTGTGTCTAACAGAGATTTCCTCTCCTGCAGGGTTCCAGGTGCTGCTGGGCGTGTCTGGCAGAGATTTCTCTCCTGCAGGGTTCCAGGTGCTGCTGGGGCTGTGTCTAACAGAGATTCTCCTCCTGCAGGGTTCCAGGTGCTGTTGGGGCTGTGTGTAACAGAGATTTCCTCTCCTGCAGGGTTCCAGGTGCTGTTGGGGCTGTGTGTAACAGAGATTCTCCTCCTGCAGGGTTCCAGGTGCAGTCTGGGCTGTGTCTGACCAAGGTTTCTCCTCCTGCAGGGTTCCAGGTGCAGTCTGGGCTGTGTCTGACCAAGATTTCCCCGCCTGCAGGGTTCCAGGTGCTGCTGGGGCTGTGTCTAACAGAGATTCTCCTCCTGCAGGGTTCCAGGTGCTGCTGGGGCTGCTGCACTCCGGGGATGAGCTGACCGTGGGCAATGCAGCTTTCTGCCTCAGCCAGTGCTGCTGCTGCCGGGGCTGCCTCGTCCCTGCTGGGCTCTGGGGTGGTGCAGCTGCTGCTGGGGCACGCCGGGGGTGACGCTGCCAGAACCTCGGTGCAGCAGAACTCGGCCATCGCCCTGGGCAGGCTCTGTGTGGCTGAGCCAAGGTGAGCCCCAGAACCCCCTTTTTATTTCCCTTTTCTGTATTTCCCTTTTCGGTTATCCTGTTATATTATTCTGTTATTTCGTTATATATTTTATTTCCCTATTCTGTTATCCCTGAGAAAGCAACCCAGGGTAAACCAAATCAAAAGTTGTTAGGTTATTTTTATAAATACTCCATGAATCTATTTCTTTCCTCCAGCCAGAACTCCCCCTTGTGATCTGCCCCCAAATCCCTTTAGGGCTCCTGGGGTGCCAATTCTGTCCCCACATCTCTCAGGGTGCTCACTGACCTGTGCTGGAAGAAATGCTGCTCACTTGGGATCTACAGAGCTGTTAGGAGTCTGCAGATCCCAAATGAGCAGGAGAGAAAATATCAGCCCTGAGATTTGTCTGAAACAGCAGAGAGAGAAGGGAAACTCTTTCTTTTCTTAGTTTTGTTAATGTGAAATTACCTATTTGAAGAATGTCATTGATGCCTTTCTGAGGGCAATAATAACTACAAACTCTATTAAGAGTATCTGCGTTAACTCTCTATTATTATTATTGTAATTATTATATTATTATTATTACTATTGTTTATTATATTAGAACTCTTTTATATTGAAGAAATTATATTCTATATACCCATATAAATATCTAAATTATATTTTATACAATATATAAAATGTTGAATATTTTATATTGAATATTGAACTATGGACACCATTAGACAGCCCTGAAAGCTTGGCAGGGCAGTGAGAGCTTAAAACTTTAATTTTTAGTCAGCAGCTGTCCCCTGTTGTCTCTGCAGGCACATCCATCAGCTGAGGAAGCTCAATGGCCTGGCCATCCTCAACTCCTCCATGAAATCTGCAGAGCAGCTGAACCCAGAACCCTTCCCAGTGCCCTGCATCTCACTGCTCCTGAGTTTTCTTTGCTTTAATAAAATGAATTCAAAGCACATCAGATTTTCAGCGGCTTTTTGGAGTGGTTTTGGTGCCCACAGAAGCCAGTGAAGCAAAACCAGGAGGAAAGAGTGAATTTATATCTCAGCTCCCAACCAAAATACCCCCTTATTTGGCTGCCTTCGCTTTAATAATTGACATAAATTTAATAATGGCCATAAATACAGTGTAGCTTTTTTGTTGGTTTTGAACACAGGAAACAGAAGAATTTGTGACATTTCTGTGAAGACAAACACAGCCTCAGTTTTGAGTTTAAAATTGTTCTCAGGTCCCCTCCTTGGCACCTGGGGGGAACCTTTGTCCCCCCAAATTATCCAGCAGCTTTTCCCAGAGAGAGGAGAGAGAGCAGCTGGATCAGCTTCCCCCTTGTGAAAACACCAATCACTTGTCCTTAAAATTTTAAAATTTTAATAGTAATAAAATGGTTATAAAAATAGCAATAGAATTAGAGTTATACAATTTGGACAACTTGGATTAGGACAGTATGAGACAATAAAACAAAGAGTTACAGACAGTCTGGGTACCTTTTCTGGGCAAAATAAGCCTGAAAAGGACCCCATTAACAAAGGATTAACCCTTCAAAGTAATAACCTGTACATATTCATACAGCTCATCCATGGTGCAGAAATTCCATTCAACACAGGATTCTGGCTGGGCAGTGGCAGCTTCTTCCCTCTGGATCCTGATGGGATCTTCAGCACTGAGCAAGGCAGGAAAAAGTTCATTTCTTCAGATAATGGAGCAATAAATTCTCTTTCTCTGAAAGACTGAGGTGTCCTGTGGCTGCTATCTCAGTGAGAGTGCCTCATTCCTGTTTGTAAAAAAGGTCAGGGAGCTCCTGCTGGACCCCTGGCACAGCCTGGACAGTGGGAAATATTTTTCAATAATGAAATTTGTTCAATAATGGAGAATAGTGCTGAATAATTGAGAATATTGTTGAATAATGGAGAATAGTGCTGAATAATTGAGAATTTGTTAAATAATGGAAAATATTGTTCAATAATGAGAATATTGTTCAGTAATGGAGCATATTGTTCATAATGGAGCATAGTTTCAATATAGAATATTGTTCAATAATGGTGAATATTGTTCAATAATAGAGAATATTGTTGAATAATGGAGAATATTGTTGAATAATGGAGAATATGCTGAATAATGGTGATATTGTTCAATAAGAAGATATTGTAGAATAATGGGGAATATTGTTGAGTCATGGAGAATATATTCAATAATGGAGATATTGTTGAAAAATGGAGAATATTGTTGTTCCCAGCTGTCATTAGGGCCCTTATCTGCCCCTGCTCAGGTTTCAGTGCCCTCTCACGGCAGGCAGTGCCAGGATCCTCTCTCAGCCTGGCTGCAGGTTTGTGTGCCTGGCACTGATTCCTGCTGGGTGCTGCTTGCTGCCTGCAGGATGTTTACAGGTATTTGGGCTTTATGGCTAAAAACCAAAAAAAGGATATAATGGTGCTAGTGCCCAAAAGCCTCTGGGCTCTCTCTGGGCTCTCAGGAAGGTTTGAGTTCTGTGCTGGTTTCACTGTGGTTTCTGTTCCTCCCTGGGATCCAGGCTGATTCCCTGTGGATGTTTTTATTTCCATAAACTGGCAAAAATTGTCAGAATTACAGAATAGTTCAGTTAAAAAGGACCTACACCCATCACCCAGTGCAGCTGCCTGATGATGCAGCTGCTGAGCACTCCAGGCTGAGCAAATCAAAGTGTGTTCAGGGCATTGGACAAATCCCCTCTCCAGGGAACCCTTGCAGTGTTTTACCCCTTTTATTAAAAAATCCTCCTAACCCAGTTTGAACTCAGCACCTCCCCTCCATGTCCTCCTGGGGAGCTGCAGAGAGCCAGGAGCTCTCTCTGCCCTGACCTGCTTTTCCCCAAAGTGGGCACCCCCAGAGCATGGCAGGGGCACTCCCAGCTCTGTTCCCCTCCCTGGCTGTGCCCAAGCCCCTCCACATCCTCCCCAGGGAGGGTTTCAGCCCTTCCCCAGGGCTGCTCTGTGTTCACAGCCCCTTTTCCACCTTTTGGATGCAAACCTGCCCAGCTCTGTTCTTTTGTTCAAACCCATTGATTCCAATTGGTGCAGGGTTGGTTTTTTTCCTGGACCAGGTTATTGGTTGGTGTCTGGCCTAAGCTCTTATAAAGTGACCCAACCCTCTGCTGCCCTGCAGAGCAGCCCCTGCCCATTGCTGGGAGGGAGCAGTGAGCCCAGGGAGCTGCTGCAGCTGGGATATTCTTCACTGGGAGGCTCAGGACACGCAGGAAAAATTCCCCTCTTGGTCCTGCTGGCAGCTGCACTGCTGGAATTGTCTGGTGAGTGTGGGCTGTGGTTTGCTCTCCAGAACTGCTGCTTTTCTGCTTTTCTGCTCTTGCTGCTTTCCTGCCTGTCCTGGGCCAGCCTGAGGGGTTCCTCTCTGGAAATCAAGGCTCCTCTCTGGCTGCTTCATGCCTTGGTGCTTCAGGTGGTGCTGAATGGCAGCAGCAGAGGAGGAGGGTGGTACAGTGGGAATGGGAGTGGGATGGGAATAGAACTGAGAATTGGAATGGAATGGGAGTGGGATTGGGACTAGGAATGGGAATGGGACTGGGAATGGAAATGGGAGTGGGAATATGGGAGTGGGAATGGGACTGGGGCTGGGAAATGGAACTGGGACTGGGAATGGGAATGGAAATGGGAATATGGGACTGGGAATGGGACTGGGAATGGGAATGGGATTAGGACCAGGAATGACAATGGAACTGGCACTGGCACTGGGACTGGCAGTGCCTGCTCAGTTCAGCTGCTCTGAGTGCTGCTGGAGCAGTTCAGGGCTGACTCCAGCTGATCCCAAGGGCTGTCCTGTGTCCCCAGGTGCCTCCAGGAGCAGCCATGGCAGTGGGGCGCTGGCCCTGAGCCCTGCTGGGCAGCCCAGCCCAGCCCCGAGCCCATCACCGAGGGGGACTGGGCTGAGGGCACCTCCCAGAGCCCCGGAGCTGCTCCCAGCCCTGGAAGGAGCCCTGAGCCCCTGTCCCACCCGGCAGAGCTGCAAACAGAACAGCCCCGCTGCCCGGGAGCCTGCCAGGGGCTGAGCTGCTGCAACACAGCAGCCCCCCAAAGCCCCAGCAGGACCTCTCATCTCCTGGAAGGTTCTGGAGCTCCACACAGCGGTCTCAGCCCCTCACAGCCTGCAGGGAGACCAGGAGCATGCTCCTGGGGCTGCTCCCAGCCTCCCAGTGCCAGCTCGGGGCTGCCCCCAGCCCTCTCCCAGTGCAGGGACAATCCAGGGACCGTACCCAGCTCACGGCTCTCTCTTCCCCTGCTGCCACCGGGCACAGCGAGCTGCCAAGCCCTGAAACTCCTCTGAGCCCCAGCGCTCGCCTTTCCACCCGCCAAGGACAGAGATGGCAGCGCCTGCATCTGCGCCCCAGGAGGCTGCATCGGCCGGGAAGGGCAGGGGAGGGAGCACTGCCCACGGGGAAAGGGAACACGGGGGAAGGGCCCATGGAAATGGTGCCCACGGAATGGTGCCACGGGGAAAGGGAACACGGGGGAAGGGCCCATGGAAATGGTTGCCAACAGGAATGGTGCCCACGGGAAAGGGAACACGGGGGAAAGGCCCATAGGAGTACTGCCCACAGGAGTGCTGCCCACAGAGAAGAGGCCCATGGAAATGCTGCCCACGGGGAAAGGGAACACGGGGGAAGGGCCCATTGGAGTGCTGCCCACAGGGAAAGGGCCCACAGGAAACACTTCCCATGGGAAAAGGGCCCACAGGAATTCTGCCCACAGGAAAGGGCCCACAGGGATGCTGCCACAGAACTGTGCCCACAGAGATGCTGCCCACAGAGAAAGGGCCCACCGGGAAAGGGCCCACTGGAATGCTGCCCACAGGGAAAGGGCCCATGGCCACCAACCCTCCATCCCAACCCAGCCCCACAGCAGGGGTGGCACCTGCCCGCCTGAGGAGCACTCAGAGCTCGGATACTGGAACCACAACTTCTGCCAGCCCAGCCCAGCCATCTCAGGGCAGCTGGGCTCAGACTATGCCACACAAGCCAGGCCAGCCCCCGCTCAGCTCTCCCCTCTGCAGCAGGGAACCACGGGCAGCACAGGCAGGAACTCGAGCTCAGCTGTCACAAAGGGCTCAGGACACCCAGTCCAGCCCCCTGCTCCTCACAGCCTCCCTTCTTCACTGTGCATGGAAGCCCCAGCTCCCGAGGGATCCCTTCCCTCTCCATCCCCAAGCTGGCACCAGCGATGGACAGCAGCCCCTCTCTTTGCCCCTCAACTGCACCGAGCACCTTCCAGAGAGCAACAGGAGCTCCCAGGAGATGGCACTCCAAGGAGATGCTGCTCCCGGGGCAGTGACAGGGAGCCATGCAAAACCTCCCTCCCCTGAGAGCCCACAGCCCCCTCCGAAGCTCATCCTCACTGACCCAGCTGTGGATTTCCACATCCAAACCTTCCCCAACTCCCAAAGAAGCAACTCCTGCCCCCTCTCCAGGCATGCCCCCTTTGGGAACGGGGACCTCCTGCCCTGGGATCCTGTCCTAGCAGGGCTCCAGCCTCCTGCTGCTGCTGCTGCTGGGATGCAGCCCATGGGCCTCCACCACCCCGAGCACCTCATCCTCACCTCCTGGCTCTGGCTCCCAGCTCCAGGGAGCTTCTGCCCCTCCTGTGCCCCAGGGAGCCTTGGCTGGGATGCTGCAGGTGAGCACAGGGAGAAGGAGCAAACCTGGTTCTGCAGCCCTGACCCCAGCAGCCAGCCCTGTCCCCAAAATTGATTATCCACCATTGACCCCAGCAGCCAGCCCTGCCCCCAAACCTGGTTCTCCAGCAGTGTCCCCACCCTGACCCCAACAACCAGCCCTGTCCCCAAACAGATTATTCTCAACGGTCCCCAGCAGCCAGCCCCGTCCCCAAGGCTCCACCACTGACCCCAGCAGCCAGCCCTGTCCCCAAAATTGATCCTCCTCAACTGTCCCCAGGAGCCAGCCCTGTCTCCAAGGCTCCAGCCCTATCCCCAGCAGCCAGCCCTGTCCCCAAACTGATTATCCACCATTGTCCCCAGCAGCCAGCCCTGTCCCCAAAATTGATTATCCACCATTGTCCCCAGCAGCCAGCCCTGTCCCCAAAATTGATTATCCACCATTGACCCCAGCAGCCAGTCCCATCCCCCAAAACTGATTTTCCAGCCCTGTCCCCAGCATCCAGCCCTGTCTCCAAGGCTCCAGCCCTGTCCCCAGCATCCAGCCCTGTCCCCAGCCCCTCTGGAGCCCCCAGACCCCAGGCAGTTCCCAGCCTTGTCCCCCCCAGTCCCCCCGAGCTGCCAGCTCCTGCCCTGCCCTCCTCCCATGCCCAGCGAGGCCACCCCAGCTCCCCCCCAGCCCAGCCTGGCCCAGGGGTGCCCAGGGAGGTGCCAGCAGCCCTGGCACAGGCTCTGGGGCACCACTTCAGGACAGCCCCTGATGCAGCCAGAGGGAGCCCCTGGCCCTGCTGCCCTCGTCCCCACTCCTGTCCTTCGTGCTGCAGAGCACTGAGGGCAGAATCTGCCTGCAGCCCGTGCAGGATTCCCCTCTGCCCCCTGAATTCCCCAGTTCCAGCCTTGGGGGGCTGCTTTCCATCCAGCAGGTCCTGGCAGCACCCAACTCTTCAGTGCTGGACCTGGCACGCTCCCACCTGAGCCCCTCCAGCCTGGTCCTGGTCAGGCCTGTGTTTGTCCTGCTGCCCAGGGACAGGGCACAGGGGCTGCCCCCTCCTCAGGGTGACCTCAGAATGGCCCCCCTGGCCACCAGTGAGGGGACAACTGCGAGCAGCCAGGGCACCCCAGTGAAAACCAGTGCCCCCTATGCCACTGGGAGTTCTGTGGGACCTGGAACTGCCCTGCCCACTGTGCCCAGGCAGCAAACAGGGAGAGCAGAAGTCAGTTCTGAGCCAGTGCCAGCTGCTCCTGTCTCTGCAGCCCTCAGGGACCTGTCCCCAGCCGTGCCCTCAGTGCTGGAGCCAAGGGTGAGCCCCACGCTGCAGGACCCTGCCCAGGCTGCCCCAGGAGATGCAGATTCCAGCTCCCCATCCCCAGCAGGCCACGGGCACTGCTCTGCTTTCCCTGGCAGCAGAGCCTGGCACCTCCCCTGTGCCCACTCAGAGCCTCCAATCTTCCCCCAGAGGGTATTTCACCACTGAAAGGCCACAGCCTTCACCTGGAGCTGCTTTCCTGGCAGCAAAGGGACCCCGGGGCTCTCCAGAGCCTGGGGGGCAGCACAGAGGCTGCAGGGCAGGGGGGCTCAGTGTCCACCCCCAGCCCAGCCCATGCCCCCTGCCCGGGCTGTTTGCCTTCCAAAGCCCCTCCCAGGGCACTCCCCAGCACCAAAGCCCTGCAGCCCCTCCCTCAGAGGCTGCCAGGCACCGAGCTGCTGCCATCTCCAGCAACTCCCAGCACAGCCTCAGCCTCCTCAGTGCTCCCAGCTGGGCAGGGGCACAGGGAACCCACAGTGGGCAGCACAGTGGGCAGCACAGTCCTGGCTGCCCTCCCTGTGTCTGCCACGGCAGCTCCCGTGCCAACCAGGGACCCCACAGTGGGCAGCACAGCCCGGGCTGCCCTCCCTGTGTCTGACACTGCAGCTCCCGTGCCCATCAGGGAGCCCACAGTGGGCAGCACAGCCCCAGGCTGCTCCTCCCTGTGTCTGCCACGGCAGCTCCAGTGCCCATCACTGCTGGGACACCTGGTCCCACTCAAGGTTTGGAGCTGGGATTGAGCCCTGCTGTGCCTCAGCCCTTGACAACCACCCAGAGCCCAACAGCAGCACCAGGGAAGGGTCTGCTCCCCACAGGGCAGGGTCTGCTCCCCACAGGGCAGGGTTTGCTCACCACAGAACAAGCTCTGCTCCCCACAGGGACCCAAACCACACCAGCCGTTTCTGGGGAGGCTCTGGTTGCGCTCAGCCCTGCAGGGATGGCTGCCAGCCCTCCTGCCCCAGCTCCTGAGCTGTCCCCCCTGCCCAGCTCGGGGCCAGCTGCAGCCAGCAGCGGGGCAGGAGCAGCAGGAGCTGCCAGCTCCCTGGGCACCAGTGTGTCCCCATCGGCCATGGCCGGCCCCAGCACAGCTCAGCCACCCCCAGCAGCCCTGGCACACCAACTGGGTTCAACTGCAGCCCAGCCAGGCCCTGTCCCTGCCATGGAGGCACATCCCAGAGCCACACAGGCAGCGGGCACTGCTGTCCCTGCGGCCAAGGTGGCACCGTCCCCGCTCACAGGCACAGAGCTGCTCCTGCTGCCAGCCCCAGCTGGGCAGCCCGAGCCCAGGGTGGGGCTGGAGCCCTCAGGGCAGCTCCCTGTGGCACTGGGGAGCACTGAGGGGGCAGCAGGAGGAGATGCAGCCCCCACCAGGCAGCTGCCAACCCAGGCACCCCTGCCAGCTGCACCGCTGGCATCAAGCAGGCTCCTGCTGGACAAGGTGTCCCACCCTCTGGAGAACCTATCCCACCCTCTGGACAAGGTGTCCCACCCTCTGGAGAAAGTATCCCACACTCGGGAGAACATATCCCACCCTCTGGAGAACATATCCCACCATCTGGACAAGGTGTCCCACCCTCTGGAGATGTTCCGCCCTCAGCAGAATGTATCCCAGCCTCTGGACAAGGTGTCCCATCTTCTGGAGAATGTATCCCACCCTCTGGAGAACATATCCCAACCTCTGGAGATGTCCCACCCTCAGAAGAATGTATCCCAGCCTCTGGAAGAGATGTTCCGCCTTCAGGAGAACCTATCCCACCCTCTGGACAAGGAGTCCTACGCTCAGGAGAATGTATCCCACCCTCTGGAGAATGTATCCCACCCTCTGGAGGAGATGTTCCACCCTCAGGAGAACGTATCCCAGCCTCAGGAGAAGGTGTTCCACCCTCTGGAGGAGATGTTCCATGCTCTGGAGGTGTCCCGCCCTCTGGAGAACATATCTCACCCTCTGGAGAATATGTCCCACCCTCTGGAAGAGGTATTCCACCCTCAGGAGAATGTATCCCACCTTCTGGAGCTGTCCCACCATCTGGAGAACATATCCCACCATGCGGAGGAGATGTCCCAACCTCCGGAGGAGATGTTCCTCCCCCTGGAGGAGGCATTCCACCCTCTGGACGAGGTGTCCCCCCCTCTGGAAGAGGTGTCCCCCTCTCTGGAGCAGGGTGCCATGGAACCTGTCACTGGTCCCTCCATCCCTGGCACTGCTGCCCGGGCAGTCCCATCCCCGGCAGTCCCTGCAGACAGGCTGGTTAGCGAGGGCCCTGCTGGCCCTGCCAGGGACAGGGACAGGGACAGGCACAGGGACAGGGACAGGGACAGGGACAGGGGACAGGGACAGGGACAGGGACAGGCACAGGGACCCGGAGCCCGTCCCGGTGTCCCGGGCCCGCAGAGCCCCCGGGCCGGGAGCAGCGCTCGCTCCGCGCCGGGACAGCCCGGGCTGGGGGCTGCGGGCACGGCCCCGGGGCTGCTGCCGGGCACGGAGCGGGCGGAGGAGGAGGAGGAGGGCAGGACCAGGGAGGTGACGGACGGAGCAGCTGAAGCCTTGGGGACAGCGGTGACCCCGGAGCCCGGAGCGCTGTGGAGCGGTTGGCACCAGGGCAGGGGGCTGCGCTCGGATGTCACCGCGCTGGACGGGCAAGTACCCCGGGCTGGCTCCCTTTGCCAGCCTTCCATCCCATTCCCTTTTTCATCCTATTCCCTTTCATCCTATTCCCTTCTCCCCTTTGTCCCCAGGCTCGCCATCGTGAGCGATTCCTGCGGTGTCGGGAACCACTCGGTGCGGCTGAGCCTGAGCCCCGCAGCCCCCGCGGGGCCGCACTCGGAGCAGCCCCAGGACACCTTCGTGGCTCTGGTGGCCCTGCAGAGCGACAGCAGCCGGGCCCTGCTGCAGCTGCATTCCTGCTGCGTGACCCCCTCGGCCAGCCCCGGGGCTGCGGGGGCTCAGTGCTGCCTGTTCCGCAGGTGGGAATGGGGAACTCTTCCGTTTGTTTAGGATTTGTGGAAATAACCCATCCTGCTCCCCCAGGGGCTCAGTGCTGCCTGTTCCGCAGGTGGGAATGGGGAACTCCTCCCTTGGTGTAGGGTTTGTGGAAATAACCCCTCCCTTGTTTAGGATTTGTGGAAATAACCCATCCTGCTCCCCCGGGGGCTCAGTGCTGCCTGTTCCGCAGGTGGGAATGGGGAACTCCTCCCTTTGTGTAGGGTTTATGGGAATAACACCCCTTAGTTTAGGATTTGTGGAAATGACCCGTCCTGCTCCCCCCAGGGGCTGTCACAGGGGTGCAGCATCCCCTTTCTGATGGCGAGGCACACCCAGGGGTTCCAGCCCTTTGGAACCTCACATCCCTTTTATTTCAGCCCCCAGGGACACGGGGGTCATTGCTCTGGGTTTGTAAATCTACAGGGGGGTGAAATGTGGGTTCCAGCAGTCAGGGGGGTGATGGGCACACTGCAGCCAAACCAACATCCCCAAAGAGCTCTGCGTTCTGGGCTCTGAGCAGGGCAGCTCCAGCAGGGATTGCTGCTGTTGCTGGATTTTCCTGCCCCTCAGACAGGGCTTCAGGGCTGTGCTGTGCAGTTTGAGCTGGGTTCTGGAGCTGTTTGCTGTTTGCCCCTGCCAGGCTGCCCCTGGAGTGCAGCCACATCCAGCTGCTGGAGGGTGGCAGCTCCAGGGCCACCAGCTTCTCCATCCAGCTGTTCCAGATGCTGAACCACTCCGTGGCCTACCTGCACTGCGAGCTGAGGGTCTGCCTGCCAGGCCAGCCAGGATGTGAGCAGGTACTGAGGGGGGATCCCACCAAATCAGGAGGGATTTGCTGCTTCCAGAGCCTCCACACCAAGGTCACCCCATGGCCATCCCTGGGGTAAAGTCTGGGAGAGGAGGTAAAGGTGTGCAAGGGTGGCAATAGTTGGTAATCCCTAAGAAAAGAAAATCAGGGAATAAAGATTTACACATGTGCTGGTTCAAAGATTGGAAATTCACCTTTTGGAACAACAACAGAAGTGGAAAAGACTGAGGAGGGCCTGGGGCAGGAGGTTCTGTTCAGGGCACTGCCAGGTGTTTCCATCTCTTTGCCAGGACTGCTTGGAAAGTGTGCAGCCCCTTGCCCAGCCCAGTGACAGGACCAGCCATGGAAACCTGCACGGGCTGGTCTCCCTGGGGCCCGTCTGGAGGACCAACAACAGATTTCTGTACAAGCCAGAGGAAGGTGGGGCTCTCCTGGTTTCATTTCTCTCGCAGAGGTTTTTGCTCAGCTTTCCCTGCTGCAGGAAAACCAGCACATTTTAACAACTTTATTGATTAGTTTATATCCCAACAACTCCTGACCTTTGCTTTGGCCTCCCTGGATCCCAGTGGGGGTTAATCAGTGTCACATCCAACAGAGTTCCAAAGGCACCCTGTGAGGGCACTCCAGCTCTAGGAGGAGGAAAGGGGAGAAAATGAGAAAATGAGGCAGAATGTTCTGTCAGTAAAGAATTGCAGCATTTTGGTGCAGAATAGGCTGCCCATGGGTCAGGAGTGTTCATAGGTGAAACACAGAAGCTGGCTGATGTTAATAAGATTTTTGTAGCTATTAGAAAGAGCTGGTAAACATGAGAGACTTTTTCAAAACCCTCTGGCACCATCCCTGACTCCTCGTGGCTGTGCTTGTTTGTGCAAAGAACATTTCTCACTGCTCCATTCCCTCTCTGTGTGCCCAGGTGCTGCTCCTGCCACGCTGCTGCCCGTCCTGCTGGGGGCCCTGGCGGGCTGTGCCATCCTGGGCACGGCTTTCCTGGGGCTGTGGCTGCACCAGCGGCACAGAGCCAAGCCCAGCCGCCATCCCCTGCCTGGAGAACTGCCCGGGCTGTGATCCCAGCAGCTGAACTGCTCCTGCAGCTCCCCCGGCCACCAGAGAAGCAGCTGAGTTTGCTTTGCTTCTGTAGAGCTCCTGCTGAGCAGGGAGCAGGGGAAGCCACCTCTGCCCCCAGCCTGCCTCTCCTCCCTCCCTTCCCTTGTGCCCCAGAGCCCACAGACTGCAGGGCAGAGCAGGAATGGCTGCAGTGCCCCGGCATGCCAGGGCCGGGCTGGGCACAGCAAGGGCAGCAGAGGGGACAGCAGGGGACAGGAGAGCCAGGGAAACACAGCACTGTGCCCTGGAGATGCCACCAGGGAGGGATGGAAATACAGCCACTGTGCTCTCACTGTCACCAGGGAGGGATGGAAACACAGCACTGTGCTCTCACTGCCACCAGGGAGAGGTGAAACACAGCACTGTGCTCTCACTGCCACCACGGAGGGATGGAAATACAGCACTGTGCTCTCACTGCCACCACGGAGGGATGGAAATACAGCACTGTGCTCTCACTGCCACCACGGAGGGATGGAAATACAGCACTGTGCTCTCACTGCCACCACGGAGGGATGGAAATACAGCACTGTGCTCTCACTGCCGCCAGGGAGAGGTGAAACACAGCACTGTGCTCTGGAGCTGCACCAGGAGAGGTGGTGAGGAAAAGGATGGAATTGGGTGTTTGGACAGGATCCAGAGGGCCAGAATTGTGTCCCCCGGGATTTACAGCTTCTCTCGCCTCTGAGGAGCCAAGTGCCTTCCTCCTTGCCCTTTTGCCCTGTTGCTGTTCTCTCCAAGTCCCCACTGATGGTCAGAGAACCCCAGCAGCAGCAGAATTCCAGAATCTGCTGGAATGCACTGGGGAAAGGCATCCATGGGATGAGGGCCACAAACTGGGCGCTCCTGGGGGCTCTAGGGGTGGCTGTGGGAGGGCAGCTGTGCTGAGCCCCCTCCAGGCTCCAGCCCCACATCCCCCTGTCCCAGAGGAGCTGGAGCTGCCCCATCCTGCCCAGGACCTGCAACAGCAGGAGAGTGAGCAAGGGAAACAGCCCTGGGGATGGAGGGAGGGATGTGCCTGTGCTGGGGATGACAGCAGGACCTCAGCTCCTGCTCCTCCTGCCCTCGGAGCTGCAGCTCCTGAGCTGTTGGCCCAGAGTGCTGCTGGAACGTGGGGAGGGAGAGAAGCAGCAGCTGCTGCCCCTCTGCAGCCGTGGGCTGGGTGTTCCCCTCCTCCTGAGCTCTGCAATAAACCTGAGCCTGCAGTGTTGGTCTGGTCTGTGCCTGCAGGGGAGGGAATGGGGCTCCTGGCCTTGTCCCCAGCTCCAGAACTGTGCTGGCAGCTGGGAGTGGAGGGCAGCAGGGCATCACTCCGGGTGGGCAGTGCCAGGGGATTGGCAACAATCACCTTCTAATTGAGATTTTCCTCCCTAAATGCTGCAGAGCCTTTTTCCTTTTTCCCCCTCTTTCCTTCAAAGGAAGTGCACTGCCAGAACCCCTCAGTGTAACAGGAATAACTCACATTTCCACCTGGGCCAGGCTTCCTCCAAGAATTTCCTCAAAATTCTACCACAGAACCAAAAACCCCCAGGTCAAGGCTTGCTGGCAGTGAGACAATTACCCCTGCAGCAGTGCTAATTATTATTTGTACTGCAGTAGCTCTGAGGAAATCAGCACCACCTTGTATTTGACACTGAGCTACCTCCAGAGAGAGCTGAGGCATTACAGACACAAATGCACCGAGAGTTTTTAATCCCTTTTCAGCTGAAGCTGTGTGTTGCTGCTCCTGTGCTCACATGGGAGGCTCAAACTGCTCTGACCAGTCTGTGCTCCTCCAAACAGCCCTTCCAGGGAGATTTGATTTGATTTTATCCCCGAGGGAACTGCTCTGGTTTGCCACATTTCTGGTATTTCTGCTGGGTTTTTTCTCAGCCTCATGTGCTCATGTGCCAGTTCTGGTTGTTTGGGGTTTTTCCTGTTCTTTATCTTTCTAGAGTGTTTCTTTCTGCCTCTCCATCCAGCTACTTCTGGGGAGATTTTAAACTCAGTTTTTCATCTTTCTAGAGTGTCTTCCATGTCTCCACCCAGCTGGGACGGAGACTTCTGGGGTTTTTTTCCCTCTGTTCTTTCTGGAATGTTTTACACCTCTCACTCTAAGCTGCTTCTCAGGGTGTTTTTAACTCAGTTTTTCATCTTTCTGGAGTCCTTTTCCACCTCTCCATGCAGCTGCCTTCTGGGAGGAGTTTCCCTCTGTTCTCTCTGGAGTGTTCTCCACATCTCTCAGTACAATTCTGCCTGCTGGATTTCCCTGCTCCTCAAGCCTCACCTGCCCCAGTGCCCACCTCCCTTTCCCCCAGGCTGTGCCAATGCCCAGGTGAGGAATCCCACCTCAGCACGGAGCACTCACTGCAGGCTTGTCCTTTGCATCTGGAATTCTTGGAGGATTTTCCCACCCAGTGCTGGATATGAGAGAGCAGAGCCACACTGCCAGGCTGAGCTGAGCCTGGGTGAAAAGCGACATGAAGAGCAGCCCCCTGAGGATCACCTGTGGGCAGGAGCTGGCCAGGGCGCCGGGGGTGAATCCCCCCGCTGTGGGCAGGGCAGGCGGGCAGGGCAGGGCAGGCAGGGCAGGAGCAGGGCAGGCAGGGCGAGCTCCTGTGCCTCCCCAGCAGGCAGCAGAGCCAGCTGTGCCATGGGCACGGAGCAGGGCGGGCTGGGCACCTGACCGTGTTCAGCAAGGAGGATTTTGAGGAGGATGAGTGGCTGCGAGTGGGCCAGTGGGGGCTTTGGCCACGTGTACCAGGTGAAGCACAGGAGGTGGAGGACGGTCTATGCCGGGAAGTGCTCCCGTACCTGCTGCAGGACTCCAGCATGGACAGGTAACCCTGATCAGCTTGGCCATCCCAGCTGGAGGGATTGGGGGATGAAATTCCACAGAAGGAGTTCCTTGGGAAGGGCTGTGGTACCCAGAGGGAATGGGGAATTGGCCACGGGTACCAGGTGAAGCAAGGAGATGTCTATGCCATGATGTGCCCCCAACCTGCTGCAGGATTCCAGCGTGGACAGGTAACCCCTGCTCAGCTTTGCTCTGCTCTGCTCTGCTCTTGCCATCCCAGCTGGAGGGATTGGGGGATGAAACTCTGCAGAAGGAGCTTCTGCTCCTTGGGAAGGGCTGTGTACCAGAGGGAGTGGGGAATAGGTTTGCCTTCCCCTGTCCCGTGTGGATGCACAAGGGACCGGGGAATAGAGCAGGGCTAGAGCCCGGGGCTGAGCTCAGCTCCTCACACACGGATGAAAGCAGCATGGTGGGTTATTTACAGCGCCATGGACACTGGGGCTGAGGAGTATCCATCAAACTGAATTCATCACCAGTTTAAGGATGAGGGGCAGAGCATTTACAGCTGGTTTTGCTGCCCTCCTGTAGCCTCCAGACATCTCCTTCCTCTGTGGAGCACCTGCAGCTCCTCTCTGCCTCTTGTTCTGTCTCTCACCTGCAGAGACTCTTCTGTGCCCACCGAGTCTGGAGATGGAGCAGGGCCAGGTAATCACAACAGCTGCTGATAACACCCATACAGGCAGAGCTGATGGAAAAACAGCGAGTTGATGGCCTTATGTAATAAAATTTTATTCCCTTCAATTTGGAAGGATCGCCAGGATAAAAATCTCACTCTTGTGATTTCTTGTTACAGACAACAACTGAGTTCAGCTGAGCACGGACTGTCCTCAGTTGCTGCGAGTTCCACATTTGCATTTTGTTCTTGTTTGTGGGGTGAAAAAAGAGTAAAAACAATCAGTTTTAATTCTGTGTTTTATCCATTGTAGTAAATACTTGAGATTGCTCAGCCCACGGGTGGGTCTCACTGTGAGGAGATTTTGCTTGGCTGAGCCATTTTAGATCAATAATGGCCTGGCAGCTCAGCTGGCAGCTCAGCTCCGTTCCCAGGTGTGCTTTTTAAAGGCACTCCTGGCCCTTTGCTGCTTGGCTGCTCCCCAAAACTCGTTCAGCAGTCGGGAGGGGTGAGCCTTGGGAGGCTTTGGAGGAAAGGTCTGCCAGAGCTGGCAGCCAGCAACAGTGCCAGGGCTGCCCTGGGAGCAGAGGCACCGTGCCCAGGGACAGAGCTGCAGGCACAGGAGGAGCTGCGGAGTGGCCAAGGTGTGGCACGGAGCTGTGCCTGCCCCTGGCATCCTGCTGCCAGGGAACACTGGGAATTCATGGCACCACGGAGGTGGGTGGGGGGAGGACCTAAAGCTCATCTCCATCCTCTCTGCCTGCCCCTGGCGTCCTGCTGCCAGGGAAACACCAGGAATTTCATGGCACCAAGTGCTTTGGGTGGGGAGGAACCCTAAACGTCATCTCAATCCTCTCTGCCTGCTCCTGACACCCGCTGCCAGGGAAACACTGGGAAGTCATGGCACCATGGAGTGCTTTGGGTGGGGAGGAACCCTAAACGTCATCTCAATCCTCTCTGCCTGCTCCTGGCCAGGGCACCTGGGAATTCTGGCACCACGGAGTGCTTTGGGTGGAGAGGAACCCTAACGTCATCTCAATCCTCTCTGCCTGCCCCTGGCTTCCTGCTGCAGGGAAACACTGGGAATTTCATGGCACCACAAAGTGCTTTGGGTGGGGAGAACCCTAAACGTCATCTCAGTCCTCTCTGCCTGCTCCTGGAATCCTGCTGCCAGGGAAA